>JAMPIV010009180.1:182500-455000 GCA_024509875.1 Oreohelix idahoensis | reverse complement strand
GCACAGGGTGGAGTTTGAACCGCCTGCTGCGGTTACAAAGAGGAGGGTGATGCATTTCTGTTGCTCATAGTGGCAGGCGATGAGTCGTGGTGCCACCACTTTGAGCCGTGCAGCAAATCAGCGAGCATGCAATGGAAACATCCCGGATCACCAAAACCCAAAAAATTCAAGTCACAGATTTCCGCCGGTAAGGTTATGCTGACCGCATTTTTTGACCATGAAGGGCTTCTATTGGTAGACTTTAAAGAGCCGGGCGTGAATATCAATGCCATCCGCTACAAAGACACACTAGACAACCTGCATACAGCCATCAAGAATAAACGACCCGGCATGCTTTCGCGTGGTGTGATTCTGTTGCACGACAATGCTCGTGCACATGTTGCGAACATTGTGCTGGAAGCGTTAGCAAGGAAAATGTGGGAAGTTCTGCCACACCCAGCCTACAGCCCCGATCTGTCACCATGTGACTTTCATTTGTTCGGACCCTTAAAAAATCTCGAAAGGGACAACGATTCGACTCCGATGCAGACGTCAGAGCCTCGGTGACCAAATGGTTCAATAAGCAACCAAAGTCATTTTTCTCGGACGGCATCCGCCGTCTACCCAAGCAGTGGGATGCGTGTCTGAATGCCTATGGTGACTATTTCTAAAGAACCCCAGTGAGTACTTGCTTCATAACAATTGCAGTATTTAATTCTACTACTCCTGCTGATGTACCTTACATATATTTGTTATAAAGCCACTGGGACGGGTTTCATTTGAACACACCTCGTATATATACAGCACTAGTGACAAATTCACTCAACTCGGTGGTCAAGGTACACACACACGACGATGACTATTTATTCTATGTAAATGTGGTTAGTATACCTATATTTAAAAAAAAAGATATTAAAAGAAGGATGATGATGATGATGGATAGAGAACACTGTAGGTACAGCAAGTTGAACAGATAGTTACAGGTTAGATACACAACATAAAAGGGCGGTTATAGAACTACAAGTTTCTGATAAAGTAAACTGGAGCGTCCTCCTCTGTGGTACATACTGGCACTACTAAAGATTCTGGTTTCAATAAAGCATTAATAACTACTGTCCCTGGTTCCCGTGAAGAAATGATAAACTGGGTAGATAATAACCGGAGTGCACTGGCCAATATCCTAACGCTGTCCTGGACCTACCTAATCTGCTCTGGGCAGCGGATTCACAGCACAATAATATTACTTATACTGTCGAGTATCGAGGGCTAATCTGGATACGAGTGCACCTCGAATACTGACGTTGAGTAGGCCTACAAATTAATTCACTTCTCAGGACCTGGATAACTGCTTATAGATGTGGATTTTTTCAGGGCTATTAGGATTTATGGAAATGCCCCACAATATTGAGAAATAAAATACTTAAGTGCATGAAGACTCGACCACGCTGCCTGCCACGTGGGTTTAGTGATCTGGCGGTGGCAAGGTCACACAAATCGGCCGGACGTACACAGACTGTACAGTCTTTTTCTGTCCGATGGTACACAGTGGTTCTAGCGATGAAGAAGCCGTGTACCCGATTCTGTTAAACCTCGCACTGTTGAATTCCCTTGTCAAGCCACGCTACTTTGACTACCCTAGGACAAGGGGAAATTCTCACGGCTCTTGATCTAGATGACTGGGGTCTGGTGAAGCGAAAAGGATTTGCCAGCCACAATCCGTACTTTTAAATGGCTTCCAATCTCGCGGTCACGAGAGCATCCGTGGTTATCTGCCCCAGCCAATCAACAGCCGCCTAACAATTGTGTGGCTCGAACGGTGTTTCCCGAGATTTTATGAGCGCAGTGAAGATTTTATAAAATAGCGATAAGAAGAGGGCCGCCCTACGACAGCATATGCTCTTTCAACTGTGAATTCTACTGACATTTTAATTTTATATTTATTTATTTTTGTTTTCATGATGAGGTTTCCAGCCACATACACAACCCCATAGAAGTCTGTTTTTCCAACGTGCTTCTAGAAGCAGTCGTCTCATTCTTTCTTTATCTCATCACAGAAACCCAAGCATTACTCGATTAATGCTGAGACATGCGTTCAGCAAAAACAACATAAGTTATATATAACTTCATGAGAAGTTACTAAAACCATTGAACCTACAAGTATATCGTCACCCGAGGTAGAACAAACAAAAAGCAATAAAAATTCAACGCAAGCTTAATAATGACAACAATCAGCCTTGAAGCAAATAGATCAATACTTTTGAGCTATGTAAAAATAATCGAACTTACTGGGAGAAAAAATGAAATTTGCTAAATGCAAGGCACGAGTGCTAGGCGATGGAACGATCATGACAGGGGAAACAAAATTAAAGAAAGTCATTATGTGAGACACGTAAGATCGGAGAAGAAAATGGAAAGACGACCTAGGATGTAAAAGAATGAAGGAATCCCATACCGGAAATATGAAACTCGGTGTCCCGAAATGTCAAGTTGAGGAGGAAATAGGAGAGGAACGAAGATAATGAATAGAGGAATAGCAGAAGGAAGAACAATACAATAAAGAATAAGAGAAAATAAAAGCGAGCATTTTGTTGATAGCATTATAAGCCAGTCCTTTTTCTGTTTAGAGGAGACTTAAAGACACATGGATAGGAGACCTAAAGACACATGGATAGGAGACTTAAAGACACATTGACAGGAGAACTGACGACATAAATTAAAGGGACAAAAAAGACATGGAAACACCTTGAGCGGATGGCACATTTACAGAGGATTCGGCTTGAAATTTATTAAAATCCTTTCGCCTTTAGAGACTTGGATAATGATGGAAGAAGGAGGATGGGGTAAGTTGAAGCATACGGAAAGGACTAATATGAAGATTGAGTATAGTTACACCATCAATACTTGTAATAAAAATGTACCTGCCTACAAATAAAACCTGGATTAGTTGTGACCAAAAACAATGTTATATGATTCAGTGTGACTCCTTTCTGATTTCGTCCCGAATACCTGCCAACTAATGACAGTATGTGCCTCCCCTTGTGTGTTCCAAATTTGCATGCGATGTTAAGTACTAACTGAGAGAGTTAACCTTAACGATTGATTTTTCTAACACTATTATCATGTTAGGATTGAGCAATGTGGAGGGTTCTGGGATTGGGTTAGCGGATGATGCAGCACTTGTACTGTGCCCAATAGTTCTCGATGTAAATGTGTTGACATTTCCTGGTTATGAATGTGTGACTGGATGTTGATATAAATATATAAATGTGATGTTTTGGCAATAATTATCAATGTGCAGTATTTCGTACAGATAGATTTTTTCAATTTGGTATTGGCAATAATCTCCATCCCTGCGTGTAGTTCGGGGGGGTCTCTGGAGAAACAAAGAAAGGGCATGACTACTGCACCCTCAGGCATGTCGTAGAGGGCGACTAATATGAGATTGTGCATGGGGCTGGTAACGTCATCCTGTAACACTAATTAGCGCTGAAATCACCGCAGCAAGAGCATGTGACTGCTTGGCGCAGACTTCCTGCAAGGGGTCAATATGCAGTAGAGGCTCTAATGCTCCGTAGTAGCGCAAGAGAAATTATGAAGAATAAGCTTCATCGCCGGAATGGGAACCCCTGTTGCCAATTGCTACAAGCAAGTGGTGAGATGGCATGAAAGTGTATCGCTATTAGAGTTTGAAATATTATCGATAAAAATGTTCAGCCTACACTTCTGCCAGACAAAATGATTATCAACTTTCGCCATTATATTTCTACTTTTTGTTTTTTAAATTTAACAAATATGTTTCTCATTTAAGTCTGAAGCACGTGTAATTTGTTCAAAATATGTATCATTTTAACATTTAAGTTTTGGTTGAGCAACGTAATTTCGAATTTTTTTGCGTTATATAGCGAATTTTAATTCTCATTCGACACATCAGAGACACTGCAGGGTAGCACCAAACCTTCTCCACTTTGCTCGGTTGGCGGCCATCCTTCGTGTCGTACCTAAACTCTTGATTTAAGCTATTCATTTCAGCCACCACAGCTTTTTTGCCAAGCTACTTTTGGTTGGACACTCTTAAATGCGGCACCTATTTAATTTTTTTTTTAAATATACTCACCTAACCAACGCGCATACTCATAAAAATTGTCTCCTGCAGTGCTGAACATTATGAAATATTTACAATAGTTCCGGCTGATTACTACTTTATGCGCGGATTGTTTTCGCTTCTGTAGTTTTCAACACAGTGGCACATTTTCTCAAAATCGGCACATTTTTAGCTTTCCAAAACAGCTACCCCTATTGATTAAATCAAGCTGGTTCTCGAAAAGCGAACGTTACCAACCAAAAATTAACAAACAGAAGGCAAACAAACACAACACAAACAAACACAATCCATGGCGAAATTAAAAACTAAAACAGCAAAAAGAAGCAATCAAATAGTGTTGTATTACTGAAATTTGTTTTCTTTGGGTCATACGGAATGGTATAAGCCGCATTAAAAAGAACTATCTCAGGCAAAAATAGCATTCTATCAAATGAAGAGTATTTTATGCACGGTTCTTTGTCAATGGAAGTAAAAAAAAAGAGTTTTTCAGTGTTATATAGAAACAATAATGACGTTTGCAAGTGAGTCAAGGACAGTTAGTAAACAAGTAAGGAAAGCACTAGAGGTCACAGAGATGTGGTGTTACAGAAGCATGTTAAAAACACCATCTTCTTCTTCGTCTTGAATCCTTAACTCCTGACTGACAAAACAGTCAGTGGCCATCACGCCTGGTGGCGTCTTGTAAGGCAGCAACAAACTGTCTCTATTTTGCTCTGTCGGTGGCCATTCTGCGTGCCGGGCCCAACTCTGGTTCACGCTTTGCATTTCAGCCTCCGCTGTTCTCCGCCAGGTTGTCCTTTATCTGGACAGCCAAAAAAGAGTAATGAGGATGTCCTGAAAGAGGCCAATGCGCAAAAGAAGCTTATTTCACACGTTTGAAGGTAGCAATCCACTATTTTGGGCATGTTATGAGAAGAGGAAAGCTGGAATATATCGTAACAAATGGGACGATTGAAAAAGAGATTAAGAAAGAAAAGAGAGCAACTACTGGACAGTTTGACATCGTAGAATGGAAGGAGGTCAACAACAGAATTGATAAATTGTACTGGAGACAGGAATTTGTGGAGAGACAAAATCTCCTACGCCAGAGCTAGACCATTCTGAAGACTTACTGCATACCTTAAGTGCAGGAGATGATGCCTCAGTCGTCGGGGCTTCACAAGAGGCGGAGCTCTTTGAAGACTTGCTACCTACATTCAATCAAGGCTGGTCAAATGACCGCTGCTGCGGAGGTTGTGGAATTAAGTCCTTTAAAGACCTGATTTTTTTAGCTGACTACCATGTTGAAGAATTTTCCTTGCCTTTAGTTTAGCAAAACTGCCAGTACATTACTGATACCACCGTTTATTATACTGTTGTGGTACACCGGGTGTGTCTTATTAGCTGTTACTGCTGTCGAGGGTGATGCCAGCTAGGTCGGGCTTTGTGCCCGCGTCAGTTAAATGTGCAAGTAGTTATATTGATTTTATTTTCAATTGGAGTTAATCCTTTTGATGTTGTTGTTATTCAAGTGCTAATTGGCCTTCCGCCAGAGATGGTAATACTTGACTTTTGCTCATTTTTTCTTTCCAGGTTCATTCTTTCCTTTAGGTTTAGTGAATAGCAATATATATATATATATATATATATATATATATATATATATATATATATATATATATATATATATATATATATATATATATATATATATATATATATATATATATATATATATATATATATATATATATATATATATATAGCAACTCTCACTTCACAAAATTTCTCCATTTAAAACACGCATTTAATATTTTCCCTGGGACTGCTCTATGTTTGTCTCTCTTCGTCGTGACTGCCAACTGAACTTTAATGACCCTGCGTTTTGTGCGAAAACGCCTTATTTGCTTTACGTCTGTTATTTCTATATTCTAACACGTATAAATGATAGTGTAGTAAGCCATGCGGTCACTGCTTACTATAGGTGGCCGACAAATTTAACAACTCGAATGTTAATAAAGTGTGGGCCGAAAGGATGGGCTAATGTCAATGAAACAAGTTGACCAACGTGTAGTGAATCATCTGGACCGGAGTCATGGTTGGACATCACATAAAATGCGTTTATTTGGCGACGAAGTATAGACGATCATGGTTATTGCATAGTAGGCACATCACATCAATTGTACAAATTATAACATCATGACATCAAGGTGCTTTACATTAGTATACATCATCAATCATGAACTTGACCGACTCTCTAACCGCCGACATCTCAAGGACAGCGAGAGCTCTGCAGTGAGCAGTTCTAACATTCTAGTTTCCAAGACGGAGCTTTGAATAATATGAAGGGTTTTAATGTATGAACCCTGTAAATATATTGAAGAACGATCCCGATAACAGTCGGCAGGAATCTGGACCCACTAGCGACACGCCATGACAAATGCGTGTCGAAGTTCAGCCAAATCTTGTCACGAATAAAATAGCATCAAATACGATACGCAGTCGAGCCATGTGTTGGCTAGAGCAAACACTCCATACACGGAGGTGTTAATATCTCTTCATGGAGTCTTCCCACGACTTGGGGCAAGATTCACAATAATCTCCGTCAAGAAGACGTCTGTCTCAAGTTGCAGACTTTACGCATCTCTTCTTACAGCGTAATCGCTGTTTGGCAACAAAGATCAAAACGCACCTAGTTGCGCTATTTTGTTCAAGTATTGTGCCTGACGGCGCGTAAATAACTAATCATATACAACTTACTTAGACGTGCTCACATGTGCGTCTATCAAAACTAGACGGGCATGTGAGAGTCTCACACACTTAACTTCCACGCGCAAAAAGGACTTAACAATTACCTAATCCTAAGCTCTTCAATACTTCGAGTTCAGCCGACATGACTGCTAAACTAAATCGGTCTTCCTGCATTGTTTATTGCACATGTTTTAATTAGATTAACTCAAGAAGCTGCTCTCTCCCAAGCCGACAGTTACTGGAGTAGAGAAGAGAATTCAACCTGCTTTAAATGTATTAGCGAATACTGTTAATGGGTTGATACGAGCACGAAATTGGAGCGTTTTTAAATGGTTTCTGCGATCAAATGGAAGAATATGCTTTAACGCCTATGGTTCTTTACAAAGCTTATAGCCATTTGCCTCAACCATTTTTTACTATTAAAACTGGTTTGTTTCTTGCACTATTTTCATATCTGTCAGTGCCCTGTGTGGGGCTTTTCTACACGTGGGGCCCGGTTTCAGGAATCGGTATAATCAGCCTAACGCCGGCCCTAACTTCTATATTGCTTATTTAGTGACGTCACTGTCGGGGGCAGAGTGTCCAACTTTCTCTCATGTCTTAAACTGTGGGCTAAGTCACTTTGCCCAATCTCACTTCTTTTTTTTTCCTTTGACTCTGATTACAGCGCCACTTGGGTTTCACTGACTCTAGCATCGAGATGTAGCCAAAACCAGGCAGCTAACAAACAAGATTAGCTCATAGACTCGTCTGTAGAGTACTGTCTAGAGGAGACTCGCCGACTTTATAAAATGACGTAGAGTGGACAGGAGACTTTACTTCTCAAGCCACTTACCCTATCTCATCTGTCATTCTAAATGTGTAAAAGAACAGTGCTTGTCCAGACATCAACGCGTCACGCCGGAAATTGTTAAAATGAGTAATTCCCAGCATTAAGTGCCACGGCAACTGGGTTTTACGACCATGTTTTTACTTTTTTCCCCCACCTCTACTGTTTTTGTTCAGTTCTGTTCTTCACTGTTTAAGGTATCGCATCATCTGTATATTTTCGCATTGTTGTTATCCACTTCTTTTTTTTTTTTGTTGTTGCTATGAATATTGTCGTTGTCCCAATACATTCAACAGGGTGGTTGAAAAGTAACTCTCCATTTTAATCGTTTAAAACATCCTCATATATAATCATAATAATAATAGCCCCATCAGTCATAACTGACTATGGGAATGCGCCCCTGTGGTGACAGCCCTCAGCTGCTTATTTTCCTGTCGTTTTCGACGTTTTCTCCTCTCTTCTGCTTGTTGTGTGAGTTTCTTTTCGCTCAATCTGAGGTGGCGCCGTAGATAGCATCGACACTTGGTGCGATCGGCAGCTTCATCCTCACACGATGCTGGATTTATGTCCAGTACTCTCATGTCTCTCTTGCACACATCTTTAAACCTCAGCTGTGGTCGCCCAGCTTGTTCTTCTGCCATCTGCTAGTTGGCCATAGAAGATATCTTTTGGGATGCGACCATCTTCCATGTGGCGGACATGGTCAACCCAGCGTAGTCTTCGATATCTAAGCAGTGTATACATGCTTTGAAGGCCAGCACGTGACAACACCTCGACATTTGTCACTTTGTCTTTCCAAGAAATGCCAAGGATATGGCGTAGGCACTATAGATGGAAGGTGTTGAGCTTTCTTTCTTGCTTAGCATAAATTGTCCATGTCTCGCTGCCATATAGGAGTGTGCTGGTGACGCAGGCGTTGAGTACCTCATATATATGTATTCGATATGAAAAGATAAAAGTAGTCCCATATAAGATACTGCCGTAGTGGAGTAAAGTGTTAGAGACTTCACCATACTAGGTCCAGCATCGAGAGGTGGGGTGACCAGTTCTTTTCCTCGCTGCCTTTTCCTTCCCTAACTCAAAGTCAGGTACCTATTTACAGCTTGGTAGACTGGAACGTGACGGTACCGTGATTCATACCCGGCACCTGTGCCGCGAGAGACCAGCGCTCTTACCACTCTGCCAATCGGACGCTCGATAAACATGAAACAAATGTGAAGTCAAGAAGCGATAACTGCCATTTGACTAAAAAGTTTTACTTTTTATTTCCAGAAACAAAAAAACACAAAAAAATAAAAATAGCCACTAAATTGACGTTACAAGGGAAAAGAGTAATTACCTCCCGCTTCAAAGTTGTGTGTGTGTTGAATAGGCCGGATCTGATGTTGAGCGGTTATGTTAATAATTCATATCATGTTATGTAATGTAATAACAGTTAGTTGTATCGAGTTCCCCAGAAGAGGGAATTTAGTTTATGGACATTTTTTTTTCCAGAACCAGTGGTCCTAATGCCATACTCCTCTTTCTCATAGGTAGCGAGATCGGTTACCTAACCTTCTCGGATAAGGGCTAAAACAGGAGGTCTCGTGTGCAAGTTGCGCACGTTAAAAATCCCACGACAGTTGGAAATCGTAAAGAGTAGGCCATAAGGCCGCTGCCCTAGCAAAATTTAAAAATTAGAAACCTACCCACTACAAAAATATTTATAGAATGTGCTATTCCTATACACACACATTGGGACTTTCGCCGGTGCTACGGAGTTCGTGCACTGTGCTGAGATCCTCCTTGTGTGATCTAAGGGAGGAGATCGGAGCACTCATGGAGTTGTCTGAGTGCAATGAAAATAGTCCTTAACACCCCCCCCCCCCAAAAAAAAAAAGAATTGTCTTTTCTTTGTCGATTTCATCCTAAAAAAATCATTTAGATAAGAGTGGAGACATAACTATCTCAAGATAAAGACTGACTTTTCAATCATATATTTCTTCAAATTAAGAATGAGATTAGTTTATTTTGTTTCCTTCGCGCTGTTGTCAGTTTAAAAAACTGCCGCGCATCCCAGCGTTTTTTTTTTCTTCCTTTTCTTCTATAGGACTACCTTTATCATTACCTTTTCCTTGGCCTATAATTCAAAGCTCCTTTTTTTTCTGTATTGCCCGACGTACGTCTAAAAACGTCTTGTGCCATGTATGGTCCACTTTCTTTGCACGTTCCGGATGTAATACATACTGGCAGGAGTTTACGTGTAAGAAAATAAGATGTAATCAGACTATAAAGTAAACATTTGGATTTGACATGAAATAAGTGATTTGAAGAAAATTTGTCAGGTATGATTAGAACATTTTGCAAAAGAAAGTAGTGGGAAAGATTAAACAAGATCACGGCATTTATAACGCACACGCTGGTATATTTGATCCGTATTAAACAAACAGTGGTGCCTAGTTGGTGGTAGGCTACTAACGATTCGCCCTCCTAGCTAGGCGGTGGTGTCGTTCGGAAGGTCCTGGGTTCGATTTCCGGTAAGCCAATTACTTCTGTTGTTTTTCTGTTTTCTAGTCTACTACTTTTTAAATTCTCATCAGTGCTTGAAACATGCCTTTATGTATTATTTATTTACTATTTGATCCGTACATTTCCGAAGGACCTAGCACATGAACGAACGAAATCTTTATTTTACCAGGGAAAAGAAATAAGAGTTATTGCCTTGTCGGGCTTGCAATAATACAATTTAAAAGTGTTTTAAAATTAAAACGTTAATTCAGTTAACGGATGGAGGAACGCACGGGGAATATGAAGCCTGCGATTTTTTTTAGAAAGAACGCAGGATTTTTCAAAGAAAATAAATATTTGTTCCAACTGACGTAATTTCATAGGCCTCACAACATATTAAATTCTCTCTTCTTCTCCTATTTCTTTATCTTCAGTGATTTCATCTTCTTTTTTTAAGATCTTATTTGCTCTTCATCGTAATCTTCCAATTTTCTTTTCATAAAAAAGTATCATCTTCAATATTCGCATTTTCATTCAATTAAACGTCCGGCTTCTTCAAATTTGCTAAAAATAAGAAGGCGGCTCTGAAATAGTTGAGTAATTTATGCGATTATTCATACACAAAATATACACTTTCTCATCTATTTATTTTGGTTTAATTTAAGTTTTTACTTTAAAATATATATCGGCTTTTACACCAATGTTTACTTGAATTTTTTCAGTTTCTCTCCGCTTTCCTAGTATAACATTTAAAACAAATCACTTAGAGTTTTATTACGTGTACAATAGTTTAAAAAAATTATGCCAATGATGTAATACTTGATTCCAGTGTTGCTAACAATCTTTAGGAATAAATCTTATGGAGAAGACAATACGTATTGAGACAGCCAAAGTAAACGCAAAACTGACAATACTTAACAGACAATACAAACACAAAATGGACAAGAGAAAGTAAACACAGAACTGGCAATACTTAGTGAGACAGAGAAAATAAAAACAAAGCTGATAATTCTTCACACAGAAAGTAAATACAGAACTGACAGTATTTAACTTAGAAAAAAAACACAACACTACATTACTTAACGGTGAAAGTAAACACAAAGCTAACTGTATTTAACAGAGAAACTAAAAACAAATCTGACATTACTTAACCGTGAAAGTAAACACAAAGCTGACATTACTTAACAGTGAAAGTAAACACAAAGCTAACAGTATTTAACAGAGAAACTAAAAATAAATCTGGCATTACTTAACAGTGAAAGTATACACAAAGCTAACAGTATTTAACAAAGAAAGCTGCAATACTTTGTTAGGCAGAGAAAGTAAACACAAAACTGACAACATGTAGTGAGATAAATAAACCTCAAAACCAATTGTAGATGTGAGAACGAACGAACTCTAATTTCAAAGGGTAAGAATTGGGCACGCAGGCCCGTCTGACATTCTGCCCTACCTCTCTTTCTCATCATGTATACTGTATCCTTTCATCTCACATTTACTTTAAGCATTATTTAGGTATTTATCGAAAGTAATATAACATCATACATTTGCAATAATCATCATAATAAGAGTATGTTTTTCAAATAAATATTTTAAAAAATTAAATGAACAATAAAACGACCACGAGGGAGATGGTCAGAGTAAAGCTGAATATAAATTTTGATATAGAGAAGCTGAGAGACATTATAGAATTGAGACAACACAACGAAAAACGGTTCTTGCTGTACATACAAAGATTGTAATGATGAGGACGAGAAGGGAAAACGATAAAAGATGACTGCCAACACTGTCAAACCAACCTTGTCTCATATTTTATGAGTTCAATATTATGTGTTGATACTCAACCAACAGTCAAATTCCAGAAACTGAATTATTTGCCTGTTCTGTGAACCATGTGACATCGGAACCAATCAGATAGTTGAGAAAACTGTTGCCAAACCAGGACATATTTAACCATGTATAATTGTTTCAAGATTAGATACGTGGATCTACTTTGACCTTTACACTTCTTATTCAGTCCGTATACATTTCATCTATCTGAAAATGCCTTGACATTTTCTGGTCTCTTAGTCTACAGTTGTTATTTTTTTTTTATTTCTCAACACTGCAGTGATCTTTCTTCCTATATGATCCGACCTGTCTTTTTAATTATCTCCACCTGGGTACAGTTACGTCTTCCAACCGCTTGTTACTGACCCATCTGTGACGTGTCGTATGAAGTGTCCCCACGCCGGTGTTTCTTAGAACCGTTTATGTATATCACCCACATAAACGTCACACTGTACCGATTAAGCCAAGTATGATTACCGGAGTCTGTACGGGAAAAAAGACACAATAGGATAGTGCTCTCTTAGGCATCTCGTCTGAGGTTGTGCGTAAGACTGGCAACCTTATCATTTAAAACGATCTACAACAGGTACCAACAATGCAAGAGCATGAAACGTGATGCAGATTTCTCCAGAAGGCCATATACAGTCAAACATTCAGGTTCCATAAGGAGTATAAACAGAAAATAATGATGATACACGCATAAAAAAGCAAATCACGTATTGTCACACACTCATAAATGCGCATATATATATATATATATATATATATATATATATATATATATATATATATATATATATATATATATATATATATATATATATATATATATATATATATATATATATATATATATATTCGGCCAAAAGATTCGGTGATCACCATCACCAGTGATGACACAGCTGGGTATTTCTTACTAGATCTGGGTTTTTGGGCTTCCGTCTGGGTATCTGGGTAATTTTTTTCAAAATCTGCATTAATCTGGGTATATTTGACAATTGGCATTTACAATGTATGTATATTCTGTGCACTGAGCATTATACATTATATGTATATTATAATTAAATGTAAAACATTATGTGCTATATATTTTTTATTCCACTTAAATTTAGTTCTTGTTTTTAACCACATCAACGACGTTGTTTTTTGACTCGTTTACATCAGCTATCTTTTTCCTGTTATTCTGTTAATGGCTGTCATCTGCAATACTCGGTCATTTTTGCGATGTGTTATAAAGTCTTCTTTTTACATTATTAGACTTAAGCAGATAAACAGCATATTAGTTTTTTTTGTTATTATAAGATTATAAAATGAGCGATGATGAAGGTACGCTTGGTAGTTGTAGCAGCATGACGACACACACGCCACCGCGTAAAAAGTGAAGCCATGGTATCAGTTGGCTTTTTGTGCGGAATGGCTAACAGACAGCGAACTGAAGGATTGGATAAAGCCGGACTCTGGTAACCGCTATGCTGCGATTTGTACGGTCTGTTCCTGTACATTAACTAATGCCAACAAAACAGCTTTATTGACACATAAAAGCACACAGAAGCACATGAAAAACTTCGAAGCCAAAAGCAAAACTCTGAACATTAACAAGTTTTTCATCAAACCAAAAGAGCCCTGTCTCCAAGACAAAATTGCTAAAGCTGAGATAGTGTTGTCGGCTTTCATGGCAGAACATAATACTCCGTTTTCGCAAGCTGATCATTTGATTGAATGTTGCAAGCAGATATTTCCAGACAGCACAATTGCTAAAAATATGTCACTGAAGCGCACCAAGGCTGCCTATGTGATGCAGTACGGCATTGCTCATTTTGAGCGGCTTGAAGTTATAAACATTTGCAGAAATCAGAAATTTTCTATAATCGTTGATGAGAGTTCTGATATTTCTACGAACCAGATGTTGGCAGTTGTTGTGCGATTCTGCGACACAAAAACAAAAAAAGTAGTTGATTCACTGTTAGACCTCATTGAGGTGGAGGATGGGACTGGTCTTGGCATGTTTACAGCTGTTAAGAAATTGTTGAGCACGCATGAAATCCCGCTTAGTAACGTCATTGGCTTTGCTGCAGACAACTGTGCCACTATGATGGGGACTGCAAGTGGTTTACAGGCACATCTGAAGAAAGAGATTCCACATGTCTTTGTTCTCGGCTGTGTTTGTCATTCATTTGCACTTTGTGCAAATGCTGCCAGCAACCACCTACCGTCTTGGCTTGAAATTTTCATAAAGAATGTCTGCTTTTATTTTTCGCGTAGTAGTAAAAGAAATCTCCAGTTCCAGTTAATACAAGATGTAGTTCAGGCCCAGAAACATAAATTGTTGAAGCTGTGTGAAACACGCTGGCTGTCCCGTGAAGCAGTCATTGAGAGGATCCTTGAGCAATGTGGTGCTCTGCACTTGTATTTCCAATCCGAAGCTTCAGTGGACAACGTCGACGGTGCGGGGCAAATCCTGCAGACGATGAACACTGCTGGCATGAAGCGCATGCTTCTATTTGTCGGCTACTTACTGGGTAAAGTTAACGTCATGAACATGGAATTCCAGTCGAGAACTTCCGTCTTCACAAAGTGTACACGAGTGTAACAAGAGAGTATCGTTTTCTTCTGAGTATGTTTATTAGGCAGGAAGTATTGCAGCATGAGCATCGCACTCTTGCCGACATTGATCCTTCGGATGTACAGGTGCACAAGAAACTGAATTACATTGAGCTGGGTGGACGATGTGAAGCGCAGTTAATGCGACAACCGTTACGAGATAAAGAAGTCCAGTTTCGCAAGGATGCATTGGCATACCTGATTGAACTTTGTACTCAAATACGACGCAGGTTCCCACTTGAACAAAACAGTGTTCTGGTGCAAATGTAGCTGTTGGATCCAAAGCAAGCTCTCGATATCAACAAACCTTCTGTCATTCCATTAGCAGCGCAGTTCCCAACAGTTGTTTCAGAAGAGAGCCTTGATCGTCTGTCTGATCAATGGCGAGAACTGGCATCGTACCGAAAAGATCTTGGGCATCTAGTGGATGAGGATCCGCCCGCATTCTGGCTGGGACTGCAACAAGTAACAGATGCTAATAACCAGAAGAAATTTGATGTTTTGGCTGACATTATGTGCACGCTTATGGCACTACCTCACTCCTCAGCATGCGTCGAAAGAGTGTTTTCGAAGGTTAACTTAGTTAAAACTAAAAAAACCAACAAGCTTTTGTGTGAAACAGTTTCCAATCGAATACTAGCCAAGCAAGCAGTTGCCAAAGACGGAGTATGTCATAAGTTTAATCCTAGTACAAGCGTGGTTGAAGATGTGCGTGAAGGACGTTGTCGGCAGAGATATGCAAAGATTTTGGAACTTCACAATTCAGATTCCACGTTGTCAGTTCATGCATATGATCTTGACGAAGGAGAAGTTGTCGACATGGATGCCGAGTCTCTGACAAGTGATATTTTTTAACAGTAACAAGTTACAACTAACATTTTATATTTAATTTGAGGAACATTTCGTTAATGTAACTAATATAAGTATATTACTATTAAAATATCTCATTTTCAAGAGTTCATATTCTTCTTCTTCTGTCCTTAGCCACAGACCGTCAAAGCAGTCAGTGGCCATTACGCCTAGTGGCGTCTTAGGGCAACAGCAGATAGGTTTTCTTTGCCATTGTTTCCCATCACGCCTAGTGGCGTCTTTAGGGCAACGGCAAATCAACCCATTTGCTGTTGTTTCCGTAATCGAAGTGACTGGCAACGGGTGATCAGCCCGTTGTGAAAGAGTTCATATATTGGGGTGTTATTAAAATCATTTTTATTTTGGTAATTAAAAAAAAAATAAAAAAAAAAATGAAGAAATACATAAAAATTGGTAGCACACATATTATTTGTGCTAAAGATGCACATAAAAGATTATGTAAGCATCATCTATCCCGTGTATTTGAGGCATAAAATATTCTGGGTATTTCTGGATTTTTTTAAGAAGAGCATCTGGTTTTATCTCTAGAACTTGAGTGGCAACACTGACCATCACCAACCAAGAACTACTTATTCGGAGTAACCAAGAGGACATGCACACCATCATAGCTGATAGACGCTGGAGTTGGGCTGGCCACGTCCTCAGAAGGGACCCTGATGTCATTACAAGAACAGCTATGCTATGGACCCCCGAAGGACAGCGACCGAGAGGCCGACCAAAAACAACTTGGCGGAGAACAGTGGAGGCTGAGATGCAACGAATGAACCAGAGTTGGGGCACTGTACGAAGGAGGGCCGCCGACCGAACAAAGTGGAAACAATTTGTTGCTGCCCTACAAGACGCCACCAAGCGTAATGGCCACTGACTGCTTGGACAGTCGGCTGCAAAGGATCAAAGAAGAAGACGATATATATATATATATATATATATATATATATATATATATATATATATATATATATATATATATATATATATATATATATATATATACAGATATATGCATGTGTTTGAGTGCATTGCGACTATATGCATGTAGTTGTTTAAAAGTAGTGTTTGCATGTTTGTATGTAGTTGTAAAAATCCTCTATTTACAAGGTATTTCTGACTTAATAGCCTTTAATTTATTCTATGCCTGAAACAAAACATGTTTTAGGTTTCCTGTAATTTTCTTCTGTAATTTTGAAGGTTACGTCTTCCATAGTGCTGCTTTTCTCTAAATTGTCTTGTCCACGACTGTACTGATTTTTTTATTCCAATGTATTCTTTATGATTGTTATTATTATTATTATTATTCATACTGTGTTTTAGAAATATTTCTCTTTGGAGATTGCCAGAAAAATATCTATATTTATAAATTTGTGTAGTTTATTCAGAGTCGTCTTGTCCATTTATACACAAACAGCTGTCCAGAATGCACAACTGCGCAATATGCAATACTACCAACAACCCGCCAAAATTGGCAGGTTTTTAATTATAGTGTGTTGATTCTGTTACACGTATTACATTGCTGCTTCTTCTATAGTCTGGCTTGCTCGCTGTGAATGACGCTATCGTCTCTTCCTTTTAGCCATCTTATCATTTTGGTCCATAATAATAAGTCTGCAATACTTTAAATTATAATTTTGTCTTGAAGAAACCATAAAAAACTTACATTTTTAAGAAAAATGATGAGTTAAATCCGTTTCCCGAATGAAACTGGACAGAAGATTATTTTGGTTGTCTGTTGATGTAATCTGCATCTCCGCAGCTTTCTGTCTCCAGTTCAAGTTGTTGGCTTCTTTCCATAATCAAACTGTTTGCTCGCTGCGAATAATGCGATCACTTCTTTCTTTTAGCCATCTTATCATTTTGATCCACAATAATAAGTCTGCAATACTTCAAGCTAACATTTTGTCTTGAAGAAACAATCAGAATCTTACATTTTAAGGTTATTTTTAAGAAAAATGATGAGTTTTTTTTTTTTTTTTTTTCGTTCGCCCGCTAATACTCGAGGCGAAATCTCAGGTTATTATTTTTTATGTCTAACCTGACATTGATTTTACGTGAGTATCCCTTTATTTCTTGTACAGAGACAGGTGTCCCTCGCCATTCAGGCAAATACTCGCCGATTTCGGAGGTACCCATTGCAGCTGGGTCGGCTCAGGAGCCGCCAGTCCCTGGTCGACGACACTCCTTCAAATCTCCTCGCCAGGTCTCGAGTTAATCCAGTCCAAATCCCGGTCGACGAAAAATCCTCAAATGCCGTCGCCCGGGTTTGATCCTGTATCACCCGGTCGCCAGAGCGGTGTTGTAACCACTACGCTAGCGCGGCTCCCAAATGATGAGTTAAATCCGGTTCCCGAATGAAACTGGACAGAAGAGTATCTTGATTGTCTATTGATTTAATGCACACCGTCACACTTTTCTATTTTCGCGAGAGTTCATATAATGGGATACAGACGGTGTGCAAAATGTGACTGACCAACCAAACAACCGACCGACCGAAGTACTTACGGCGGAAATTATGGTATTTGATTCTTAATATTAATGAAATGTTGACGTTTCACTCCGATTGTTGAACCTGACATTATTAAAGTTTGTTTGTTTGTTGTGGTTTTTTTTTTTATGTCAGTGGGAAGACGATCTGCGTTTGTTTCATATTGGGAATACGGTGTTAGGACCGTATTTTCTTGACCACGCCGGCCGTCTTAATCTTCCCAGAGCTGTTCTGGTACCCAATTCATGAGGCTGGGTTGACCCCGGAGCCGTTTGCGGTCTAAAAAAAACTCCCACCTCAACTGGGGATCGAACCATGGACCACCGAGCTAGGAAGCCAGTGCACTTACCACTGCGCTACCGCGGCTCCCATCAAAAATAGCTTCAAAGAAAATTGTGTAGAACAGACTTTGAGTCAACTATAACATGAAACAAATTTCTCCTTAACACGAGAAGACAACTGGATAATTTTCTGACTGAGAACCGGCTACGGCATAATGCCATCTATTCAACAAATACTAAATCAGGCACACCGTCCAGGTGGGGAAGCCAAGCAAACCGTAGAACATGTCCTTAAAAATTTCCGCTTCCAACGAGGAGCAGATTGGCACCGTTGCCTTTGCCAGCCCATTCTAGACGAATGTACGGAGATGTGCTAAGCCTGACAGAGACTGCTACCTTTAGTAGAGAAAAAGTGGTGGTTATTTGATGGCGACGACTTGAAAAAAATGTGCTTGAATTTTTAAACAGGCCAATTTTCCCTGGCAG
The DNA here is from genome assembly GCA_024509875.1 of Oreohelix idahoensis. Taxonomy (NCBI): domain Eukaryota; kingdom Metazoa; phylum Mollusca; class Gastropoda; order Stylommatophora; family Oreohelicidae; genus Oreohelix; species Oreohelix idahoensis. The sequence goes on along the minus strand of JAMPIV010009180.1, from coordinate 436,326 downwards.
ATTCTTTTTGGTACTTCTGCAATTTCACTGTAATTCTGATGTCACCAATTTCTCTTGTCTTCTCTTTTTATTTTAAATTAGTGTTCCAATTGTTATGGTGATGTGTATATTTTATTTTTCCCTATTTGTTATTAGGAGAGTTTTTTAGTTGATAAATCATTGTACAACATTTGCCAACTTCTCCGTTCCATAGTACTTGCATTTTGTGTTTGTGGTGTAATTGTGTAGAAAAACTTCCCTAATGTTGGTTATCTTTTCCTTACACTGGACATTTGTCTATGGCGTGTTCCAATTTGAGTTTTCACGAATCTCCTTTTTTCAGTTGTTATACTTATTTTGTTGTTTCTTTTTCATTCCTGACGACTTATTTCTCCACCTCAATGATTTACAAGTGTATTTTCATTGTCTCTGTTGGATTTTGCTTGTAGAAAAATATCTTTTGCTGTTTGTTACTGAATATTGTTCATGGATTTGAAAATCTCTTCTGTCGTCCAGACAATATGTCTGCTCCTTCTTTGTGGTTATTTCCCAGTTTTCGGTAGATTCTACTCTCTTGTCAGTGTTTCCTTGATTTGTGTTTCCTTCCGGATTATTTCTTTTTATTTTCTTAGGAGTATTTTTTGTGTTTTGTATTTTCTTTTATTGCCTGTGCTAGTGTTGTTATGCTAAATGATTGCTGTTGCAATCTTTTAATAAGTGTTTTTCTTTTCATTGGCTTTATTATAGCCTGTTTTGACTTGTGATAATTTGGACATTCTAGCAAAAGTGCTGTGGTTCTCTCTGCAAGTTGCGATCTATCTGTCTGATTTTATTTATTTTCCATTATTAACCTTGCCTTTACTTGCTAACTTGATTGTTTATAACTACATTAATCTCAAAAGGAGCTATATCTTGGTATTCATCTACATTTGTTTCCTTTATTACAAGAATGCTAACATTTCGAATATTGAGATATTGGTGAATCGAAATATAAGTTATGTTTGTGTTTTCTTATTATAACTGTAGAGTCGGTCAAAGATTTCCTGTTTGACTAGCGTAATTTTTGTAACAGTTGCATTTACGATTTTCTTATTACTATTGTTATTTATAGAAATCTACTTACGGGCTTTGATGCGTCTCTTTTTGCGCACCGCAATGTGTTCATCATTTTGGACCATCTCGATGCTCAACAAAAGCGTCGTTAGATTGAAATGACTGTGGTAAAGTGGGATGTTATAAATATTTATAGGGGACTTAGTGTACTGACTGAGATCAGCTGTGAAGGTATCTGTATCTAATAAGGGTAGTGTATTAAAGATGACCTTACTTGCTACCACATATTTATACCTCAGTTAGAATTATTCTGGAATATTGTGATGACTACGTTGAATGTCTAGGGTATGTATATGATGAAGTGTAAGTCACAACAACAACAGACAGATAAACAATTTAATTTATTCCACCACACTTGACAACACTGTGACACTCACACACATGTAACACTCTATAAGACTATTCTTAAATGAGGCACTGGTAAATTTTCAAATATAAATATGTATTAATTACTGTCACTAATATATATGTGTCCTGATTCAAATACAAAGTGAACCAGGAATCACAATCAATTTTAATTACAAGTTATATGTACATAATTTATCAATATGAATCTTGTAGTGACATATTTTATTAATATTATCCTATGTGTGTCAGTTGTGTAGTAGTAATATGAGGTAATACTGGTTTTGTTTTTTCAAGCTATGTTGTTATTTGTCATCATGACTTCAAATGTTTGTTTCTGTTGGAACTAGTATTGGAGATGTTCTCAGTTCCGTTCATTAAAACAATTAATTTCCCCTCTTATTTTTATACAATGTCAGTTTAAGATGGGGTTACATAATGTTGAGCTCCGCTGGCCACATAGGCTTATCTTTCGTGATGGCGGCAGGAAAAGACTCCTCTGCTCGATTGCTCCCCTGTGTTCTGGAGACACCTCACTGTTTGCTATATGGACCAAGGAGTATGCTGTCCGCCTCTGGATTCAGCAAAGCTCTGACCAGGTGCTGCTCAATAACTTTAGGACCACAGTCCCACAATTTATGGAAATAATACAGAATTACGTTGACTGGCACTGAATATAACACAATTTCGATCTGCCGATGTCCCAGGCTTTTATTTAGAAAAATATGCACTGGCGCTCAACGCACTTGTTCTGTAGTAAGTTTATTTGAACATGTGGTGGTGACCTGACGCCTCTGATTGACTATATTCGCGGGTCTAACCAATCGTGCCATGTTTACCCAATCGTTTGAAAAAAAGTACTCCTACTCCCGTTTCCCCTGACAACAAAAGATAGTATTTATAGCTCGACTAATCGTGTTTAGCCTTACATTTATTGCGCTCCAATCAAATCGGATTTAACATGGAGACCCATTTCCCGTACAATGGTGGGGTGAAAATCTGCCACTGAGCGATTCTGATTTGGGTGTTGTCTGACATCCCTCACTATTTCTTTTGGCTATACTTTGGTAATTCCTAGACTATTTGCGTAACGTTTAACATATTATTTGTCAACAAGTCCTAAGGAACCCAAATATACAAATTTAAAGGAGCTAAGTGGCTTCGTTCAAAATATGCATTTTCTACTACCTCCTGTTCACTTCGAATACGATGTGGTGTCTGGGTACTGTAATGTTTTCAAACGTAAACCAGTATAATGTCATATTTCCTAATAAGAATTTTCAGGTTTTTAAAAACTAACTCTCGTATGGGTAGTGTTGTTTATCACTGTCGATTTGAAAAAAGCTAGTGCATGTGGCCTTACACGCGTGATGGTAGTAATTGTGTATCGCGCGACTGGGGTAGTATTGCCTGCGTTCCGGCTTTCCGCCTCTCCCTTTCTTTCTATCTTTAGTCCATCTGTCTTTCGTTTTTTTTGTAACGTAGTGTATAAAATGACATGAATGGAATTTTAAATCTAGGTCATCTTGCGTATCTCAAGGTTTTTCTTAGAAATGGAGTACACATTTTATTGTGTTGGGGAAACGCGTGTATGCTGCAGAAGGCTTTTATTATCAACGTGAAACGTTACAATTTGCAGACGAAGTAGAAAACAAGGGGGATTTCGAGTACAGTCATTGTGACAGCACTGTTCTTTACCATTCTTCTTTCCTTTTATTGAATTTATGTGTTAGGCTTTACATTTACCTGATAATTTATATATGTGGATTAGAATTTCTCACGACAAATCCTCCCCACTTAAAACAGACGTTATATGTCAGTCTATAATTCTATATACACATAGAGAAATTTATTATTATTCCTGGGGTTTAGGGTGATTCTCATCACACGGATGGCGGCTTAAAAAATCCGCTCCCAGATTTGTTTTTCCACTTATATACTCTATGCTAAACTCAAATGGCTGCATCAATAAGGACCAACGGAGTAATCTAGAGTTTTCATGTCTAGCCTGCGCTAGAAACGACAAGGGTTTGTGGTCCGTTTGCAACTTAAATGCCTTCCCATACAGATAAATATTGAATTTCTTTATCGCCCATATTACTGCAAGACATTCTTTTTCGCTAGTTGAGTAGTTGGTTTCAGCTTTATTCAACTTTCTGCTAGCATATGCCACTGGGCTTAATTCCCCATCCAATGCATCTGATCTCTGTAGCAGAGTTGCACCTAACCCAATATTACTGGCATCCGTCCTTACAATGAATTCTTGACTTAAGTCAGGTAATTTCAAAATAGGTTTGCTTGTGAGCTTTTCCTTCAATTCCTGGTAAGCCATTTCACATTGTGGTGTCCATGTAATTCGATCTGGATTTCCCTTACGTGTCAAATCAGTTAACGGTGCACATATGGAATTAAAGTTTTTGATATACTTTTGGTAGAAACCACATAATGAGACAAAAGATATCACGTCTTTTTTGGTTTGTGGTCTCGGGGCTTTCTTTAGTTTCTCTAAATTCTTTGGGTCAGGGGTCATGTTTCCCTGATAAACTGTGTGTCCCAAGAATTCCAATTCTTTACATCCAACGCAACATTTGGTTGGTCGGGCTGTTAAATTCGCTTCCCTAAGTCGATTAAACAGCATGTTCAGAGAGTCAATGTGTTCCTCAAATGTTTCTGTTGCTATAAGGATATCATCCATGAAATTTGTGATACATGGATTATTCAGAGGGTCCAATAATTTTCTCATCATTCTAGAGAAGACACTAGGCCATTCTTCAATCCAAATGGCAATCTATTAAACTCATAGTGTCCTTCTGAGGTACTAAAAGCTAGGTATGGTCTAACCTCAGGCTTTACTGGAATCTGATAGTATCCTTTACTCAGATCCACTTTTGAGAAATATTTAGCTTTATTTAGTCTGGCAAACAACTGATTTGTATCCGGCAATGGATCCACCTGTCCTTCTGTAATAGCATTCAGTCTCCTGTAATCTATACAGAGTCTATGTTCTCCAGAGGGCTTCCTTAAGAGTACAACACTGGAACTATACGAAGATTCACTGTGTGAAATAATTCCTTCCTTCAACAAATAGTCTATCTCTTCCTTCAAAGCTTTCTCCTTAGCAAAAGGAATCGAATATGGTTTCATACAGACAGGTGTGGGGTCTATCAGTTTCATATCATATTCCAATAAGTTTGTATGTCCTGGTCGGTCTGTTAACACCTCTGCATGATTATCTAGAACCTGTTGTACTCTCTCTTTCTGAGTTTTCGTTAAATGTGTACTGATTTTCACCTGTGCCGCTGTCTCACAGGGGTGTAATGGATATTCATATGATGAAAGTGGTTCCTTTTTCATCTCCGTGGCAATGGACAAGGTCAACAAGTGTGTCTCTTTCTGATGTTCTCTTTCCAAATATTTCTTCAGGAGATTCACATGATAGATTTTTTCTTTCCCCTTCTTATCTATCTTATAATTTGTTCTAGACACCTTCTCTAGAACTGTATATGGACCTTGCCATCCAATCTGTAACTTATTCTGACTACCGGGGAGAAGAAGCAATACCTTCTCTCCCACAGCCAAATCTCTGTCTTTAGCTTTCCTGTTATAATAGGCAGCATGTTTCTTCCTGGCTTGTTTCAAATTTTCATTGGCAAGTTTCCAGCCAGTTTTTAAACGAGTGGTCAGCTCATTCACATATTGGTATGAGGATGTAATATTTTCCTCTGCTTTTTCATCAGTCCACGTTCTTAACAGCGTTACATATGGATCTTTAATTTTGTGGACCTATTTGTCCATGCACCGGTATGGTCTCTTCCACTAGAAGCGCTATAGTGATGATTTTTCTTCCCAGAATTATCAGTCACAAAACGACCGCTACCAATTTTTTTTCTTGGGGCTGTCTCCCCACTTAAAATTCTTGATGAGAGATTTCCTCTCTACATCCTCTTCCTCCAGTTTGTTTAAGTCCGATTGAGGGATTTTCGGCTTATCCTGGGGAAAGACATCTTTTTGCACTCTCCGCATAGTGGCCATTGTAAAACAGTTAAGTGAAGCTTGTCCGTGAAAAGGGGCTTCCCATTCCCTTTGGTCCACTTTATCAAATTTATTTTTCTTTTTATTGTCAGGCCTAATTTTGCCCCTTGGCGTGTCCAGGTCCTGATCAATGTTCCCACTTGTGGGTGTTCCCTCATGTGCTATGCTACACCTTTCTACAAAATTCTCAATGTCCCATCTTGCCTTGGGCCAATAATAATTGTGCGCCACCTTTTGGATGATGGTACCTATTTTTTCATGGTCCCCATCTGGTTTCACATGTAGGCTCCTTATTAAGTCTGTCCTATATCTTTTAGGAAGAACCAGCTGTCCGTGACCTTTGGATCTAGCTCCAGTCTTCCTATACATCAACTTGTTTTTCATGTAAAAATCTCCCTTGCCTGGAGTTGTATGACAAGTTGACAATTTCCTGAAACAAGGCTTGAGGGTCTTATCCCCAGCCTGTGCCTTCCTCATCTCTTCTGGAGTGGTATCTAACATAATATCCTCCTCCTGTCTTGAGGTCGACCTGACCAGAAGGGTGTCCATAACAATAGGGTTCCTTCTGCCACGGTCAGTGTCATGATTGTTCATCTTACAATTTTTACACCACCTTTTCCCTTGGTTGAAAGATTTTCTTTCATCATATTTCCTTTCATCGAATTGTGGGGTTTTATTTTTATTGTCATACCGTGGCCTATCAAATTGGTGCTTACCTTTGTTTTGATCTCTAGAATCAAATTTATTAAAGTTCTGTGGTGCCCTAAAATTATCCACCTGTTTCTTTTTATTACCTATTACCTCTGCTTGAGCCGCTTGATACCTTTCAGCAACATTTAGCAACTCACCCAGCCTCTCTGCACCTTGTTCCATGAGAAACTTTCTCAGGTCTGGAGCCATGGACTCTCTTAGTTGTTCTATAAGGACCATTTCCTTAAGATCTTGGGTTTTCCCCAGAGAAGTCCATTTCTCCAAGTATGTCTCTAACCGTGCAGAGAACTGGTGATAGGTTTCACCTGACAGTAGTTTAGCATTCCTAAATTTTTTCCTATAAAATTCTGCGTTCTTTTCATATCTTAACAAAAGAGCCTGCTTTAGCATGTCATAATTTTCCTGATCACCTCTGCTCATTTTGGCAACAACTTCATAAGCTGCCCCACGAAGACCTTGAGATAACTTTAAGCTCCACCTTTCTCTCTCTAACCCATATGTGGTAGCTAATAGTTCATATCTATTTAGATAGCTCTCAATATCATCGTCTTTCTCAACGAAATGATCTAAATGAAAATTCATAGCTGAGGTTGAGGCTCCCTGACTAGCAGTGGCATCAGAGGCAAAGGGACTGGCACCATTTTCAGGAGCATGGCCTTGAAACTCAAACTCCCTTAGTCGTAACTCATGTTCCCTTTGTAATCTCTTCTCCTCCTTTTCTGCTTCCCTCTCTGCAGTCAATCTTCTTTCTTCTGCAGCCTGTCTTCTTTCCTCGGCTTCCAATGCTTTAGCCTCTTTGTCAGCCTCAATCTGCAACCTCTTAGTCTCAGCCTCAGCCTCAAATTGTAACCTCTTAGTCTCAGCCTCAAATTGTAACCTCTTAATTTCTTTTTCAGCCTCTATTCTCTTGTCTTCGGCCACTCTTTCAGATTCTAATTTTCTTTCGGCCTCTTTTTCTAATCTTCTTTCTTCCCGTTCAATATATTTGTCACATTCAGCAGTGACATACGCAATCATAATTTGTCCGTCCATTCCTAACTCTTTCGCAGTCTGTACAGCAGCAGATCGAAATTTAGCCAAGTCGACCATTGTCTAACATGCAATTGTAACAATTCAATCTATCAATAATTATCTAAGGACACTACAGGCACTGAGAGCTCAACGTTATTTATTTCCACCCAAGGATACCTTTTATATCTTATTATTCCCAATATCTATAACAGGAGAAAGTTCAATATCCCTGGAGCGAGACCCCAATATATGTGGTAAAGTGGGATGTTATAAATATTTATAGGGGACTTAGTGTACTGACTGAGATCAGCTGTGAAGGTATCTGTATCTAATAAGGGTAGTGTATTACAGATGACCTTACTTGCTACCACATATTTATACCTCAGTCAGAATTATTCTGGAATATTGTGATGACTACGTTAAATGTCTAGGGTATGTATATGATGAAGTGTAAGTCACAACAACAACAGACAGATAAACAATTTAATTTATTCCACCACACTTGACAACACTGTGACACTCACACACATGTAACACTCTATAAGACTATTCTTAAATGAGGCACTGGTAAATTTTCAAATATAAATATGTATTAATTACTGTCACTAATATATATGTGTCCTGATTCAAATACAAAGTGAACCAGGAATCACAATCAATTTTAATTACAAGTTATATGTACAGAATTTATCAATATGAATCTTGTAGTGACATATTTTACTAATATTATCCTATGTGTGTCAGTTGTGTAGTAGTAATATGAGGTAATACTGGTTTTGTTTTTTCAAGCTATGTTGTTATTTGTCATCATGACTTCAAGTGTTTGTTTCTGTTGGAACTAGTATTGGAGATGTTCTCAGTTCCGTTCATTAAAACAATTAATTTCCCCTCTTATTTTTATACAATGTCAGTTTAAGATGGGGTTACATAATTGTAGTAAAATCTGTGAGAACAAACGCTAAATTCCATAGAATTGTACTCCCAATGCTAATATATAGAACCAGCCCGTGTGTTAGGCTTAGAATACTTCGACTATGCCAGTCGGGGAATCTAACTTATGCAGTAGTCAGGCTTATACACGATCTCGACTTCAATACTAAAGCTTTGCAAGCTTTGGGCGCCGTTCGGTCTGCATGCCTAAATAGGGGTGAGACGGCGTGACCTTAGCTCGTGTTTAACAATTTAATTTGAATAGGAGAGATAGGAGGTGGGGTTAAAGGGGAAGGAGTCCTTATTTTTGAATATTTGAGGTCAGTTTTATTTGAAAAGGAACGCTATTCACTAAACAGTCTCTGATTGGCTGTAGTATAATAGACAAACGGTTGTATAAAACCAATTAGTAGTTGGTATTCGGGGCCACTTGTTAACTAAAATTTATACACTAAAGAAGTTGTTTTAAAACAAGGAAGGAGTACTTACTTGTTTGCTATTTCTGCACTAGCAGCGATTTGAATTATGCCATATACCGCAATATTCAACTGTTTAGTGTGTAGATTTCTTTGATGCGAGTTTCATCTACGAGTGAAAGTGAGCCCAGGTGATCTAACACCTGTCCCTAAGTTCTGCAGTGAGGCCTAACTACTGAGTGCCTACACAGTGATTGACCTATAGAAGCAGAATCGTGTCTTGGCAGTGGATGCTGGCGTTTTATACATACTTCAACCAGCCTGGTTCCAGAGACCTCAGATAAGACTTGTCTGGGAAATTGATATCACAAACAATCCACTCTCTCAGTTTTCACAAAAGATGGTGTATCAGACAGTGAGGAACTAAAACGTTCAATAAACTTGTACCCGTTTCTAGGAGCAAGAGATACTTGACATTTTCCCAGTTTGAGACATATAAATAATTGTGGGATAACACCGACTCAATGACAGTTGTAAAATAATTGGTTGTAAATAATTTCATTATCATGTTGAGTTGATTATTCCTGTGTCAGAAGAATAACTAGATACAGGAAAATAAATTTAAAAAAAAAAATAAGTTACATTCCAAACTTTACCCAGTGACTTGGTTAATCATTGTTTATTGGTAATAGGTGTAGTTGTTGTCCTGTTCATACACTTCATCACATTGCATATACCCTAGACACTTGCTAGACAACATACACACACCAATACACTTCAGTAGGGGAAGATATATAATCGGGTGAGGTCGTGGTGGAAGCAGACAGGTACCCTGTAAACTTATTTGTATTTAATAAACCTCAGGGACTTGCATAGCTGACCTCACACCAGATACCATTAATATAATATTTAAACCAATAATAACAATCAATTCACCACATTAATTGGGACGCTCTTCCGGGATTTAAAGGTTCTTAGTACCCTACATTAAGTGAGTCACTAGTCCCAGTATTTGTAAAATCTAATAGTAAAAATAATCTGAGAGTGATTTGAGATATCATTGCCCTTTGTCTTGTGTTTAGAGTTGGTTAATTAGTTAAGGTAGTGGATAGTATTTCATATTGTTAACTATAACATGGCGGATATGGCTAAATACAGATCTGCTGCTGTGCAGACTGCAAAGGAAATGAATTTAGATGGGCAAGCTCTGATTCAGTATGTGACCTCAGAGTGCGATAAGTATATGGAAAGGGAAGATAAGAGATTAGCTGAGGAGAAGAGAATTATGTTAGAGGATGCTAGGGAGCTTAAGAAATTAGAGGTTGATAGGGAGGCTGAGATCAAGAGGCTGCAGTTAGAGGAGAGGAAACTTGAGGCTGAGGCCAGGAAAGAAGAAAGGAGACTTGAGGCTGAGAGAGAAGATAAAAGACTCCAAAGGGAACATGAACTACGACTAAGGGAGTTGGAGTTACAAGGCCATGCTCCTGATAATGGAAGTAGCTCATCCACCTCCGACTCTGCTGCAGGCCAGGTTGCCTCAACCTCAGCCATGGGGTTCCAGTTGGACCCATTTGTAGAAAAAGATGATGATATTGAGTCATTTTTATCTAGATTTGAAAGGTTAGCTACTATGTATGGGCTAGAGAAAGAGAGATGGAGTATGAAGGTATCTCAGGGGCTTAGGGGAACCTCTTATGAGGTCTTCGCCAAACTGAGCAAGGATGATCAAGAGGACTACGACATTCTTAAGCAAGCTCTTCTAGTTAGATATGAGAAAAACAGTGAATTTTACAGAAAGAAATTTAGGGATGCCAAACTGTTGACTGGAGAGACTTACCACCAGTTCTCTGCACGCCTGGAGACATACCTGGAGAAATGGACTGCTCTGGGGAAAACCCAAGATTTAAAGGAAATGATTATGACTGAGCAGTTAAGAGAGTCCATGGCTCCAGACCTGAGAAAATTTCTCACGGAACAGGGTGCTGAGCGGCTGGGGGAGATCTTAAATGTGGCTGAGAGATATCAGGCAGCCCAGTCTGAGATAGCAAGTTTAAAGAAGAAGCCTATAGACCATGATAAAGCTCCACCAAACCAAAACCAACCTAACTATGAACACAGAGATAAATTTAATAAGGGTAAAGCCTATTATGATAAGCCAAGTTTTGACCAACGAGATAGAAACTCGCATTTCAGAGAAAGGAGACCCTACAAACCAGAAGGGAGATATTGTAAAGTTTGTAGGATGAATAATCATAATACTATTTACTGTGGTAAGAAAGTTCCTCCATATCACGCGGCATGCATGATAACAGTGGACAAAGGGGAGAAGAAACTGACAGAGAATCATATTAATCTTCAACATCCCCCCATCTGTGAAGAAGTGACATGTAATGGTGCCAAGGTTAGGTGCCTTTACGATTCAGGTTTAGAATATGACTCCATTGTGAGTGCAACCCTAGTGCACCCTGAACAGTATACCACAGAGAAAGTGGAGATACAAGGGGCCGTAAAGGGAATAGACACCATGACACTTCCAGTTGCCAAGATCAATGTAGAGACAAGGTACGTGGAAGGAGTGATCAGAGCAGCCGTGTGTGACGACCCTAATTACCCGCTGGTGTTAGGAAGTAAATATGTTTTTCTAGGAAGCCCGGTAAAACCTGTGGTAATGGCCACGCTTCAGGTTAGGTCGACCCCTAGTAGAACGGAGGAGGAACCACCACTAGTTTATTCTCATAAGCAGATGAGAAAGGCCCAGACAAAGGATAAAACATTAAAACCTTGCTTTGGAAAATTGCCAACAAGCCATGCACACCCTAAGAAAGGACAATTTTATTTGAAGGAGGGACTGCTCTTCATGAAAGCTAGAGCAGGATCCAAAGAACAGGGACAGTTGGTATTGCCAACTCCCTACAGGGAAAAAGTGATGGCACAAGCTCATGTTGTACCTGACGGTGGACACCAGAGGAGTGGAACAACACGTCAAAGGACATCTGAAAAATATTACTGGCCCCAAGTAGCTGCTGATGTTGCACAATTTGTGGGGGCCTGTGAAAAATGTAGCAAGGTACATTCCCCAAGTTGGAAAAATCATAATCAGATGCCAGCCAAGCATTCTGAAACATATGGGCCTAAACATAACAAGGAAAATAAAAATAATAAGGTTGACATAGAGGATAGGTATCCACCTTCCCACCAACAGTTCTCACCAAAAATATTTGAATTCGCAACTCTGAGAAGGACATCCAGAGAAAATAGAAACTCAGATCAGTCAACCCCGGCTCAGTTTGAAGCCGCAGTTAGGGAACTGGCTGAAATTAATATTGAAGATAATCCGCCAGATTTGAACCCGAAACAAAATGTTAGAAGGAAAGTGGGGAGTGGACGAGTGAGCAATTCGGAAAATGCTCACAGCGCTTCACAATATGGCTATTAATTTAGCATGAAAAGGGCACTGGTGACATTGGTAGTCACCCGACCCTACACCGTCCAAGGGGAAGTATTGATCGGACCCTGGATGGAGATCACCCACACATATTATAGCAAAGATAAGGGAGAATTGATTTCTGATGCAGAAACTCATTTCCCCACATATTATCTTATTTCACCAAATTGTCGGTAGGCGGAGAATATAGTTGGTGAATATGGCCTCCATTTGAGTGGCACATTATAGAATATTATTAGAAGGGTGTTTCCACATTCAATCAAGCCTGAGATCAGACCAATTGTTGGCTGTGAACATTTCGGAGGAGCAGAGTGCCTCCATTGTTGCCTTTTTGAATTGAGGATAGTCCGAGTGTTTATTAAGGCTGATCAGGAAATAATTGGATCCCCTACACAACTCAGATATCACCATATAGATCAACTCCTCATAACGTACAATTTGAGGAACATCTAATATTCTCGGGACATGTCGTTGAGCAGACTCAGAGAAGAGAAATGGTGAATACTGATTGCTAAGCAGCATTAAGACAAGCAGTAACACTTGTAGCTGTTCAGTAACATAACTGAAATAGATTCTTGGATTGCAGAGGTCTTAAGCAGCTTTCTTGAGTTGTGCTTACTTTGAATGACCCCACTGCAGAAATCCATGAAAACACAAGGGCAGGAAAAGCCTAGGGAATAGTACTTTGGTTACGCTAATTGTCTCACAGATAATAACTTGCAGTGAATGCATGTTTTAGGAAAGGAGGTGTGTAGTAAAATCTGTGAGAACAAACGCTAAATTCCATAGAATTGTACTCCCAATGCTAATATATAGAACCAGCCCGTGTGTTAGGCTTAGAATACTTCGACTATGCCAGTCGGGGAATCTAACGTATGCAGTAGTCAGGCTTATACACGATCTCGACTTCAATACTAAAGCTTTGCAAGCTTTGGGCGCCGTTCGGTCTGCATGCCTAAATAGGGGTGAGACGGCGTGACCTTAGCTCGTGTTTAACAATTTAATTTGAATAGGAGAGATAGGAGGTGGGGTTAAAGGGGAAGGAGTCCTTATTTTTGAATATTTGAGGTCAGTTTTATTTGAAAAGGAACGCTATTCACTAAACAGTCTCTGATTGGCTGTAGTATAATAGACAAACGGTTGTATAAAACCAATTAGTAGTTGGTATTCGGGGCCACTTGTTAACTAAAATTTATACACTAAAGAAGTTGTTTTAAAACAAGGAAGGAGTACTTACTTGTTTGCTATTTCTGCACTAGCAGCGATTTGAATTATGCCATATACCGCAATATTCAACTGTTTAGTGTGTAGATTTCTTTGATGCGAGTTTCATCTACGAGTGAAAGTGAGCCCAGGTGATCTAACACCTGTCCCTAAGTTCTGCAGTGAGGCCTAACTACTGAGTGCCTACACAGTGATTGACCTATAGAAGCAGAATCGTGTCTTGGCAGTGGATGCTGGCGTTTTATACATACTTCAACCAGCCTGGTTCCAGAGACCTCAGATAAGACTTGTCTGGGAAATTGATATCACAAACAATCCACTCTCTCAGTTTTCACAAAAGATGGTGTATCAGACAGTGAGGAACTAAAACGTTCAATAAACTTGTACCCGTTTCTAGGAGCAAGAGATACTTGACATTTTCCCAGTTTGAGACATATAAATAATTGTGGGATAACACCGACTCAATGACAGTTGTAAAATAATTGGTTGTAAATAATTTCATTATCATGTTGAGTTGATTATTCCTGTGTCAGAAGAATAACTAGATACAGGAAAATAAACTAAAAAAAAAAAGTTACATTCCAAAATTTACCCAGTGACTTGGTTAATCATTGTTTATTGGTAATAGGTGTAGTTGTTGTCCTGTTCATACACTTCATCACATTGCATATACCCTAGACACTTGCTAGAGAACATACACACACCAATACACTTCAGTAGGGGAAGATATATAATCGGGTGAGGTCGTGGTGGAAGCAGACAGGTACCCTGTAAACTTATTTGTATTTAATAAACCTCAGGGACTTGCATAGCTGACCTCACACCAGATACCATTAATATAATATTTAAACCAATAATAACAACTAAATCACCACAATTATGTTGAGCTCCGCTGGCCACATAGGCTTATCTTTCGTGATGGCGGCAGGAAAAGACTCCTCTGCTCGATTGCTCCCCTGTGTTCTGGAGACACCTCACTGTTTGCTATATGGACCAAGGAGTATGCTGTCCGCCTCTGGATTCAGCAAAGCTCTGACCAGGTGCTGCTCAATAACTTTAGGACCACAGTCCCACAATTCATGGAAATAATACAGAATTACGTTGACTGGCACTGAATATAACACAATTTCGATCTGCCGATGTCCCAGGCTTTTATTTAGAAAAATATGCACTGGCGCTCAACGCACTTGTTCTGTAGTAAGTTTATTTGAACATGTGGTGGTGACCTGACGCCTCTGATTGACTATATTCGCGGGTCTAACCAATCGTGCCATGTTTACCCAATCGTTTGAAAAAAAAGTACTCCTACTCCCGTTTCCCCTGACAACAAAAGATAGTATTTATAGCTCGACTAATCGTGTTTAGCCTTACATTTATTGCGCTCCAATCAAATCGGATTTAACATGGAGACCCATTTCCCGTACAATGGTGGGGTGAAAATCTGCCACTGAGCGATTCTGATTTGGGTGTTGTCTGACATCCCTCACTATTTCTTTTGGCTATACTTTGGTAATTCCTAGACTATTTGCGTAACGTTTAACATAATTTAACATATTATTTGTCAGCAAGTCCTAAGGAACCCAAATATACAAATTTAAAGGAGCTAAGTGGCTTCGTTCAAAATATGCATTTTCTACTACCTCCTGTTCACTTCGAATACGATGTGGTGTCTGGGTACTGTAATGTTTTCAAACGTAAACCAGTATAATGTCATATTTCCTAATAAGAATTTTCAGGTTTTTAAAAACTAACTCTCGTATGGGTAGTGTTGTTTATCACTGTCGATTTGAAAAAAGCTAGTGCATGTGGCCTTACACGCGTGATGGTAGTAATTGTGTATCGCGCGACTGGGGTAGTATTGCCTGCGTTCCGGCTTTCCGCCTCTCCCTTTCTTTCTATCTTTAGTCCATCTGTCTTTCGTTTTTTTTTTGTAACGTAGTGTATAAAATGACATGAATGGAATTTTAAATCTAGGTCATCTTGCGTATCTCAAGGTTTTTCTTAGAAATGGAGTACACATTTTATTGTGTTGGGGAAACGCGTGTATGCTGCAGAAGGCTTTTATTATCAACGTGAAACGTCACAATTTGCAGACGAAGTAGAAAACAAGGGGGATTTCGAGTACAGTCATTGTGACAGCACTGTTCTTTACCATTCTTCTTTCCTTTTATTGAATTTATGTGTTAGGCTTTACATTTACCTGATAATTTATATATGTGGATTAGAATTTCTCACGACAATGACGTCAAATAAAATAATTACGTAGACTCGCGTGCAGAGTAACGACAGTTGACTTTTGGAAGTGTACTCAGCCGAAATGGCTGCGTTTCATGTGTGTCCCTGCTGATGTTCTTATGTCCGCCAGTGTGTCTGCATACTAGGGAGGTGTTTACGCATATGTATGACAGAGATTCATTTACTGACCAGGGAAGTATCGTGTCAATAATGTACGCTTGAGTACCATATAATTATATCGCAGACTTGTACCAGACGATAAATGACGACTTGTACGATAGATGACGATAGCACCATTACTGCCATAGTTTTAGGCATGAACTTTGATGACCCGTTGTGGTTGGCCTGGATGAACAAGAGTATCTATAAACTATGATTATCATGTGGAGTCATATGTTGTGGGACATGTAAATAAATTGTTAAGAATCGTCAATAGGAGTGGTCTACAATTATTTCACAAGTTTCAGTGTTCGTTACCATTTAACAGTTGAACCATTACTATCCTAGATTCGCTTGACCAATATTATCTAATACCAAGATCAAATGGAACGTAACAGGCTTTCTTTACTCAGTCTGTTCAGAAATCCATTCCTGATAACTGAATGGCTGCTTAGTAATTCCTCACACGGGGTTTTGATTTTAATTTGACAGAATTCTAAACCGGCTTTGTTTGAGCGCTGTTTACTAGTGCATTGTCTTCTCTGTGTTATTCTTTATAAGTATGATTCCATTCTGAGATTTCTTTATATGTGCTATTGATCTTGTGTCAGTAATTTTTTGTCTATGACGTTTATGATGTCTTCGTCGGATAATTCTCTGATTTTTATTTCTTCACCAGCCTGCGGAGCTAATTTTTGTTTGTCGGAATGTTACTGCTGCATCCTGGACACGATTTTATTATCTGAATTTTTCCTGAATCCGTTTTTTGTGTATGTGTTATTTGTGTCAGTGAAAAGGGTTTTTTTAATCACGGTTTTTACCCGTGTTGCCTTCTTCCACAGTTTTGATGGTCGTATTATGTTGTGTCTTCATGGTATTCGTCTCTTTCTTGATTTTCTAGTTGCTATTTTATTTTCCTTACAACACAGAGTTTTTAGTTTTAATTCTGAATGTATGTGTCCATGTTTTCCTTACCCTAGGCCAATTTGTTTATTGTTTCTTCGATAAAGTCGAAGATTATATTATCAGTTGTAACAGTAAATAATAGAGAATACATAGTTTTTTTTCCCCTGCACCGTGGGAACTAGGGTTTCTGAACCTGTGGTTCACTTACCCTTTAGGGATCCGTGAATGGATTATATGGAGTCAGTTTACATAACCTACAGTTTAACATGTATAATTCTTAATTATACTTTTATGTACATATTGTGTACAACAAGTGGTCCATAAAATTCCATAGCCTTCTTTGGACAATCAAAGGGGTCCATGGCTCTCTCTCTCACACACACACACACACACACACACACACACACACACACGCACACACACACACACGCAAAAATTAAGAAACCCTGGTGTAAACCTTTTCGTGACCTGCTTTAATTGTGTCCACAGAGCAAAACCAAGACCCTAATTATTGTGATGATATTGCCTCCCCTGCTTTGCAGTAGTGGTCCAACAGTGGCCAAAACTCAAGAGTATCTAATATGGGCTTCAATGGAGTCTATCTTTACACAAGATTACTCTTGGCAGAGATGTAGATAGAAGGGTAATATCGCTTCTATCACATGAGAGTCTTCACAAGATATTCAGAATAAGCGAGAACAATACTGCTTTGGATGAGTATGTTAACTCTGTAATTCTGCCGACACTTTTGTGACGGATTTAAACACTTATTAATTTCAGCTCGTTTTCCACCACATAGTTATGGGTTCCTAACTTCCCATACGACCATCCCAATTAACTCAGACTACCCTTGATGAGAATTAAATTTAATCCCACGGGATGAACTTTCTTTACATTTAAATAGAACAGCTTTCATAGTAACTTTATATTTAAATGAAAAGGTTAATAATACAGATAGAGTCTGTTTACATATACATCTCCATTGATTGAAAAGTGTTCACAATATAAATTGAATATGTTTTCATTTTATGTTTACCCTGGTTGAAAAGTTTGAAACTTCCATTAACTTTAAAATGAATATTTTCACATATATATTTACACTGGTTTAAAGCTTGAAAACTTACATTAATTTTAAAGTGACTATGTTTATATGGACATTTACGCTGATTTCAAAATGTAAGTATTATACTTAGAATGTACATAATTTCTTTCATCTTTCCCTCTCTGCTCCATATGGAACCTGAAACTACTTTATGCTGTTAGTTCTCTTTACGAAACTAGCAATAAAGCAATCACCAGCACGTGTAGTCGTGGTTCATGAATACGCTGAGGTTGCCAGCCTCAAATGACTTTGACATCCACTAGCGAGTTTCACATATTAAAAAATCACATGGTAATATATATATATATATATATATATATATATATATATATATATATATATATATATATATATATATATATATATATATATATATATATATATATATATATATATATATATATAATATATATATATATATATATATATATATATATATATATATATATATATATATATATATATATATATATATATATATATATATATGTTAGTTCACATGTTAGTAATAAAGTATGAAATGTAAATCACAACTTACGCCAATCCTGGCTACCAGACTTTTTGCTCAGATGAAATAAAAGAGACTTGAATCGGCCTCTTACACGCGTCTGGGTGTCGTTAACTTAATAACTTCCCTCTCTGACTTCGTGTGTGGTCCTTCAGTTTCCTCAGTCCCGGTTTCCTTATTTAATATGAAAGAGATTTCCTTGGCTATAAAAGTCCGTCCAAAATTCTCCAATACAAGGTGTCCGGTATGTTAAAAAGGAATTCTGAATTCTAATTCTTCACTGTAGCAAGGTCTGGTATCTTGGCGAGCGATTTCTCAATTGAAATAGCTTGAGAAAATGGTCAGATTATATTCACTGCCTTCCCACGCCTTTGTTATGCGCGCCTCAAAGGATCAGCCAATCTGATTTGAATATATTGCTTGACTCAGGTAATGCAAAATTTCAAACATTACTTTTCTGAAAATTGGTTGTAAACATCCGCTAGTCCTTGGGTAAAACTTACGAACATGTCGATAACCTTATATAGCAACGTGTTCCCAATGTAACAATCATTACTTTATCAGAAAGTAATCTCTTATCTGTGTCTGTCCATCAGTTGTCTCCCCGTATTCCAAGCTTTGGTGATGCGCGTACCCACGTCTTATCAGTGATTAAGCACTGCGCTGAGGCGATTTACATGTTAATCTGTATACTGATATCAGCTGCGCCCACTATAGCCAAAATGGTTAAGTTGCTGCCACTCCTTGCAACGCAGGGAGAAATGGATAACAACCAGACATGTCTACTTATCTATGAGAAGGGGGTAAGAAGGAAAATACATAATATCTGCTACACATGGCAGAAAAAGAAAGAAAGAACGTGCGACAAATGAAAGCACACAATAAAATCAGAACTACAAATGTACCGATACTGCCGGGGTGAAACAAGGATCGATGGGGCCGCCCCGTTCTGTCACAATTACAAAACTGATAATATACACATTTTAATATTTTGTTACCTCCTAGTAACACATTTTGCGTGGAAACGCAGTTGAATTGACTGATACTTATCCACGGTTTCTGTTAAAACCAGCAAATTTGACACATTGTTCCCTTGTCTATGTTGCCTATCTTAACCCGGTCCGCAGCGTTTTCACTAAACCTTGCTGGCTACTATTACAATCCTCATAACACAGATTACTGATTTGTGTGATTCTCTTTCACGCCGAGGAGCACGATCAGAATGTTCAGAAGCAATTTGAAAGAAAAAAAAAAGATTGTAATATGGGAATTCCAAAATGTGTTCAATCGCTAGCGGCGTCAGCAGCCACCCCATTTTCTGAGGATATACCTATTTCTAAAGAATAAAGGATAGACCTACTTCTAAAAAATGCACTTAGACCTATTTCTAATGAATACACTTAGGATAGACCTACTTCTTAAAAATATACTTAGACCTATTTCTAAAAAAATACACTTAGGATAGACCTACTTCTAAAAAATACACTTAGGATAAACCTATTTCTAAAGAATACACTTAGGATAGACCTATTTCTAAAGAATATACTTAGGATAGAGCTTTTTCTAAAGAATACAATTAGACCTATTTCTAAAGAATACACTAAGGATAAACCTATTTCTAAAAAATACACTTAAGATAGACCTATTTCTAAAGGATAGACTAAGGATAGACCTACTTCTTAAAAATACACAGACCTATTTCTAAAGAATACACTTAGGATAAACCTATCCTTAGACCTATTTCTAAAGAATACACTTTGGATAGACCTATTTCTAAAGAATATACTTAAGATAGAGCTTTTTCTAAAGAATACACTTAGAACTATTTCTAAAGAATACACTTAGACCTATTTCTAAAAAAAAAACACTTAGGCTAGACCCATTTCTAAAGAATACACTAAAGATAGACCTACTTCTCAAAAATATACTTAGACCTATTTCTAAAAAATACACTTAGGATAGACGTACTTCTAAAAAATACACTTAGGATAAACCTATTTCTAAAGAATACACTTAGGATAGACCTATTTCTAAAGAATATACTTAGGATATAGCTTTTTCTAAAGAATACAATTAGACCTATTTCTAAAGAATACACTAAGGATAAACCTATTTCTAAAAAATACACTTAAGATAGACCTATTTCAAAAGGACAGACCTACTTCTTAAAAATACACAGACCTATTTCTGAAGAATACACTTAGAATAGACCTATCCTAAGACCTATTTCTAAAGAATACACTTTGGATAGACCTATTTCTAAAGAATATACTTAGGATAGAGCTTCTCCTAAAGAATACACTTAGAACTATTTCTAAAGAATACACTTAGACCTATTTCTAAAAAAAACACTTAGGCTAGACCTATTTCTAAAGAATACACTAAGGATAGACCTACTTCTTAAATATATACTTAGACCTATGTCTAAAAAATACACTTAGGATAGACCTACTTCTAAAAAATACACTTAGGATAAACCTATTTCTAAAGAATACACTTAGGATAGACCTATTTCTAAAGAATATACTTAGGATAGAGCTTTTTCTAAAGAATACAATTAGACCTATTTCTAAAGAATACACTAAGGAGAAACCTATTTCTAAAAAATACACTTAAGATAGACCTATTTCTAAAGGATAGACTAAGGATAGACCTACTTCTTAAAAATACACAGATCTATTTCTAAAGAATACACTTAGGATAGACCTATCCTTAGACCTATTTCTAAAGAATACACTTTGGATAGACCTATTTCTAAAGAATATACTTAAGATAGAGCTTTTTCTAAAGAATACACTTAGAACTATTTCTAAAGAATACACTTAGACCTATTTCTAAAAAAAAACACTTAGGCTAGACCCATTTCTAAAGAATACACTAAAGATAGACCTACTTCTCAAAAATATACTTAGACCTATTTCTAAAAAATACACTTAGGATAGACGTACTTCTAAAAAATACACTTAGGATTAACCTATTTCTAAAGAATACACTTAGGATAGACCTATTTCTAAAGCATATACTTAGGATATAGCTTTTTCTAAAGAATACAATTAGACCTATTTCTAAAGAATACACTAAGGATAAACCTATTTCTAAAAAATACACTTAAGATAGACCTATTTCGAAAGGACAGACCTACTTCTTAAAAATACACAGACCTATTTCTAAAGAATACACTTAGGATAGACCTATCCTAAGACCTATTTCTAAAGAATACACTTTGGATAGACATATTTCTAAAGAATATACTTAAGATAGAGCTTTTTCTAAAGAATACACTTAGAACTATTTATAACGAATACACTTAGACCTATTTCTAAAAAATACTTAGGCTAGACCCATTTCTAAAGAATACACTAAGGATAGACCTACTTCTCAAAAATATATTTAGACCTATTTCTAAAAAATACACTTAGGATAGACCTACTTCTAAAAAATACACTTAGGATAAACCTATTTCTAAAGAATACACTTAGGATAGACCTATTTCTAAAGAATATACTTAGGATAGAGCTTTTTCTAAAGAATACAATTAGACCTATTTCTAAAAAATACACTAAAGATAAACCTATTTCTAAAAAATACACTTAGGATAGACCTATTTCTAAAGGATAGACTAAGGATAGACCTACTTCTTAAAAATACATAGACCTATTTCTAAAGAATACACTTAGGATAGACCTATCCTAAGACCTATTTCTAAAGAATACACTGTTTATAGACCTATTTCTAAAGAATATACTTAGGACAGAGCTTTTTCTAAAGAATTCACTTAGAACTATTTCTAAAGAATACACTTAGACCTATTTCTAAAAAATACACTTAGGATAGACCTACTTCTAAAAAATACACTTAGAATAAACCTATTTCTAAAGAATACACTTAGGATAGACCTATTTCTAAAGAATACACTTAGGATAGAGCTTTTTTCGAAAGAATACATTTAGAACTATTTCTAAAGAATACACTAAGACCTATTTCTAAAAAATACACTTAGGATAGACCTACTTCTAAAACATACACTTAGACCTATTTCTAAAGAATACACTTAGGATAGACCTATTTCTTAATAACAACAGATCACTAACCCCCTAATTATAAATAAGAGGATGTACCTATTGTCAAAGAACTAAAGGACCATTATCATAATTATAAAGGCCAGAACAAAACAAACAATGACAAAGAACAAACTGAACAAGTCTCAAACTAAATCAGAGAAGGTAACTGCTTAATAACACGGTGATTTTCTTGCTGAAACAGGTGTTTCGGAACAAATCTTAAGTCAGTGGATGAAAATGTGAAAAATATCTTAAACATAAACCCCCAAAAAGTGTCATATATCCACTCATTTAAACAAACAATGGATTCAGTAAAGTGTGGCACGTAACACTTTATCTAAAGCATGTTAAATGGATATGAGCCATTATTTATAGGCAATCTTCTTGAGTGTCTTTGTGTTCTCTATCCATCGCTGAAAGAGGCAATAATTTAAAACCAAAGTAAGAAAGAAGCAAGGAATAAAGAATGTTGCAGAAATGGTCCACATTTTCGTCCCTTTGTTTAGTTCTTTGCACTGCGAAATGTTGATGGATGTGTTGATGCGAATGTGCTAGTAGTGCAATGTCAACACATCCAGGAAAAAACGGATAGACTTAATAAGTATAGCCAGCAGGTGGGCCTGAACATCAATCTAAAGAAGACAGAGGTCATGACACTCAATGTGAGCAACCCCGAGCCCATAACAGTAAGGAATCAACAACTGGAAGAGACAGACACCTTCACATACCTAGGATGCATAGTAACACCAGACGGCGTAGCAAGCAAAGACATCAACAACAGAATGAACATAGCAAGAACAGCCTTTTATAGTCAAAAACACATCTGGAAGTCCCTCTCAATACAGCACAAGCACAAAATTAAGATTATATCAGAGCTGTGTGCTTTCTGTGCTTCTCTATGGTGCGGAATGCTGGAGGGTTACAGAGAAGGAAAGGTAGAAATTGTCCTCTTTTCACACAACATGCCTAAGAAAACTTCTCCGAATCTTTTGGCCGAATACCATCACCAACCAAGATCTGCTTACTCGGAGCAAGCAAGAGGACATGCACACCATCATAGCTGGCAGACGCTGGAGTTGGGTTGGCCATGTCCTCAGAAGAGACCCCGATGCCACCACAAGAACAGTTATGCTATGGACCCCTGAAGGAAAATGAAAGAGAGGCCGACCAAATACAACTTGGCGGAGGACTGTGGAGGCTGAGTTGCAAAGAACGAACTAGAGTTGGGGCACTGTACGAAGGATGGCCACCGATCGAGCAAAGTGGAATCAATTTGTTGCTGCCCTACAAGACGCCACCAGGAGTGATGGCCACTGACTGCTTTGACGGTCGGCGGCTAAAAATCAAAGAAGAAGACTGCGAAATGTGTGTTGTATTTGTAACAGCCCTAACGATTTATGAATATTTTAAAGCCGTGGAAGTAGGCTCCTGTGCGCACAAGCATTTTTTTGTCTTTTACCTGAATCTCAACGCCAGAAAAAGAAATGCATGACAGAATACCGGTACCTTAAAAATTCGCACAATATGTTTCCTTACTATTTTCTTTAATTCTGCCCCCAAAAAAGTATTTATCCAACCTGTTTTGTTTTTAATAAACAAGCATATATATATATGTTCTAATCTCTCCTTTCGTTTCAGAATGGTTTTTTTTTCTATCCAGAAGCAAACAGGAAACAAAAACACTTCGACGTAAGCCCTAGGGGAAACGATTCTCTATGAGTGTCAATTGTGCTAATCTATTTGTACTGTATCGGAGCACACACGATATCGTCTACAGTGCTGCCATTTCTGTGAGAACATGCTGGGCGTCATCGATTATTTTATCCAAGAAGCTATTGATCAAGCCAGAATTTACGCTACATCCCATATCTTAAGGTTCGCTTTCGACCATTTGAAAAATGTAACCTTCGACTATGTTAAAACAGGGCGTGTATTTGTTCGAATTGATTTCGTATAACCGTTTGCTATCGACCCGACTGAAAGGGACATATCGATTAGATAGACATGTTCGAAACTGATGTCTAAAGAACTATCACCATCGGTTATATTACTATTTTTAACCGTTGAGCCGTAAGCCGCCATAATAAAAGATGCATTATTCTCCCAGGGGGCGCCTAGTACTACCGTTGGCTATACAGACTGTTCTCGACTTACAAGGGGGTTCTGTTCTGAGGAGCCCGTCGTAAGTCGGTGTTGTCGTAAATCGAACATCACTATATACTACATGAACCTCATGCATATTTTAATAGTTATAATTCCTGAATGCTAAAATACATCGTCTGCTTTGCTGAATTATTTAAATTTGCTCTTTGTTGATAGCGAAATAATACAATGTTCAAATAAAATCACAGTACTGTACAGTAATATACTTTAATAAATCCAAGTAATGAATAAAACAAATTTACGACAAGAACTTCGGGAGTAAAAAAATAATGGAAAAATTATATTGTAGGATTAATGGGATGACGGTCGTAAGTACGAATAGTCGTTAATTGCATACTTCGTAAGTCTGTATTCAGGTTTCAGTAAGGCATCACTTCACATGCTTTACAACAGATTTATGTGTTGCATATAAAACTTTCAAAACTTGAATGTGCACTTCACCCAATGACCAATGATCAAACATATATTACATGATATTTCCATTTAAATATATAAGATTACTTCTTGTTTTAGAAACAACACCTGTGGGGGACAAAACATTGTTATCAATTTTGGTGCATACGTAAAACTAAATTCTACCTAGGATAGCAAGAGTTAAAAGGGTTATTACATTCACACGTCGGTAAAAACTTCACAGAGAGAATTCAAAGATCATTGGAATAAATGCTAAAAATAATAGTCTCGGATGGCCTCTACGCAAGTAACAATCCACTTTAATAGCCCTAATCACTTGGGAGCTATGACCATTCAGGTCACTGCAATCGGATCGTGTTCCTTGATTTTTAAAAAAATCGGCTTCATCTTGAAAAATTATCTACCTTATGGGGTCAGATGGTCTTAATACCCAGCATTATTTTGTCTGAGACGACATTGCTGACATATGTTTTCATGTCTTTTCTTATTTTCAATTTCTATCCCACTTTGTTTTCGTAACTTCCTGCTTCTCTTCTCACTAGCCGCTTCTTTTCAATCTTGTTTCTCCCCCCCTCCGCCGCCCCTCCCCCCCCCCCCCCCCCCCCCCCCCCCCCCCCCCCCCCCCCCCCCCCCCCCAATTTAGAACACATATATACTTAATTTTTATTGTGTCTTGAGAGTTGTCGCCATTCGAAAGTAGCGAAACTATCCATGTTAATCTATTGGTTGTATTAGTATTTATTTATTTTTCATGTGTTTCACTTAGTTCTCGCTTTTTTTCCGTTCTGTTTTTGTTCGCGTGTCCCTGTCGAAGGTCTCGTGGCCGTAACGTATGCAAATCTTTTTGGCCTTTGACCTAGTAAGATGTATTACCTTTTTTTTGCTCATCCTACCGACAAATGATAGTAACATAGTTCTAGAATGATCATTCGTATAAGATGGTGACTCGTTAATTTAAAGTTGTCGGCGACACAGACAAACATACTGGAGAAACTCACAATCATTTCAAAGTAAGGGTACACAAAGCAACGAGGATTGTCGTTTTTTTTTTTTAACTTAAAAAAAAAAAAAGTGAAGTTGAGCTAAAAATAAGAATTCTGATTTAGAATGTCATTATTGCTTGATCAAATGGCTAAGAAAGATGGAGAATAACAGAAACATGTCAACCAAGAACATATTAAATTTCATTTATGTCTTCCAGCTAAATAATAGGATTAAGATAATATGACAGGAACCGTAATGTATAACTGACGGAGGTAAACAGACACATATTAGTATAACTGACGGAGGTAAACAGACACATATTAGTATAACTGACGGAGGTAAACAGACACATATTAGTATAACTGACGGAGGTAAACAGACACATATTAGTATAACTGACGGAGGTAAACAGACACATATTAGTATAACTCTCACAGGGCTCGGGTTTCATTCATTACTTATTTACGTGCTCAAGCTCACATTTTTCGCCTCTTACGACATGACTAAGGAAACGGTTAGCCTATTCTTTGTTCGCAGTCTTACATCAAGTCTTTCATATTTATTTTGTTTCATTTATTTATTTATTTTTGGCGATGCCTTAAGATATTGAATATCAGAATGTCTGTAGCACATGTATGAGTGAGCGTATGTTTGTGCGCTATATGTGTGTGAGTGGTGCGATTGTTTGTGTGTATGTGTGTGTAAGGGTAGGGGTATGTTATGGGACGGATGGGGGGGGGGGGGGAAAGGGAAAAAAAGCCGTCGTTTACAAAGGGAAATAACAACTACATTCCAGAAGGTAGTGAAAGTCCGTCACAGCCATATCCCTTGGGTATATATTTATCTTTGTCTTTCTTACTTGACCTTTCCTGTCATCTCTGACACGATTACTATAATTATTGAGGTAAACAGACTAATACCTAAAACATATACATAAAAACAAAAACATTATTTTTGTTTTTTAATGAGAACTGTAACCGTCGCTTTTAATGTATTGGAATCAATAATAACATTGCAATATAATTCTAAATGCTTGCCCTTGTTGTTAATGTGCACGCTAATGGAGCAGACTAGGTCATATTACGTCATTGTTTTTCCTCACAGACAAACAAACATCTACCGTACTCTCGTGCTAGCTATTCTAAGTTATTAGCTCACGCAAGCTATTTCCCGCTCATTAGTTTTTTTTGGTCAGTTACATATGCATTTTTTTGTTCTTCTTTATTATTTAAACAGGCCTGTGTAATTTCCTGGGGTCTCTGATGAGAAAAAGAAAATATTAGACTACTGCTCCATTAAGCTTTACGTATGAGACGACTAGCATGAGTTTGTGCATGAGGATGGCAACGTCATCACTTAAAATAATTGCTGCATAAACTATCGCTGCAAATGAATGTGAATGCTTGGTTCCTGTTTCCTTCAAGGGAACGACGCTTCATAAGAAGTAAAAAGGAAAATGATAATCATAATGCTATTTTTTGGATAATACTGATGATAATTTCAACTGTTTTTTGTGCACTTAATCTACTCTTTGAAAAAAAAAATGTTCAATGACAGAATAGCTAACTCCGCTCACTCACTCTCTCTTTAAATCA
The DNA here is from genome assembly GCA_024509875.1 of Oreohelix idahoensis. NCBI lineage: Eukaryota > Metazoa > Mollusca > Gastropoda > Stylommatophora > Oreohelicidae > Oreohelix > Oreohelix idahoensis. The sequence continues at coordinate 408,993 of JAMPIV010009180.1, read as the reverse complement.
CTCACAGTCACGCTCGTTCACACACTCTTACATTCAAGAACGCAGCTCGTTGATTCAACTGTTAACACACTTACTCTGCCTCAGGATCACACAATCGCTCATTTTCCAATCCACAATTTTCTTCACTAGCTATCTTTTTTTTTCGCCCAACAGTTCAGCGTTTCCCAGCATTTTAGAAATGGACCCTTGAGAAGTGAGTATAGTTGTGCTAACTCCACAAATATAGGCTAGGTACAGCTACGATACAAGTATAGAAACGCTGCTACATATTTGGATATAATATAGTACAAGCGCTGTTTACTTCTTTGGGGTCTTCCTAGAGATACAGAAATAATACGACTATTGGCACCAAAGACAATCGTAAAATACAAATAATATTAGGAGTTGCCAGGTACTGGCAACCTGATCATATTAAACACGTTGTTACAAAAACTACCGCTGCATGAGAACGTGAATGCTTGATGCCAGCCTTTTGTCAGGAGACCAATTGTAGTAGTCGTTCCAAACACCATAAGGGCAATCAACTTTGATTCTGTCAGATTCGTTACCTATAGATTCTCTCCCATGAAAATGAGACAAGGCTTTTCAACAACACTGTATAGTCTGTCCTACTTTATTCTCCAGAAACACAGCATGTCACTGAGAATAATCAAGTCCTAACTTCAGATCTTCTTCTCATACACATCCTTTATACCACATACCCAGAAAAAATGAAACGTGTACGAGAAGCAAATAACAATAAATACATAATAATGATAAATTAACCAAATAAAAACTCGACTTACCTGGAAATAATGCACAGACAGTGGAGAGATAGGATATATCAATCAATACCCTTTAGCTCCCCAAGGAGCATAGGCCTTCAACAAACACATGCCAAGTCTTCCTGTCCTGTGCCATCCGCTCAAGTTCTTTCCATGTTTTCCTCATCATTTTCACCTCTGTTTCCAGTTCTCTTCTCCATGTGTTTTTTTGTCTACCTCTGCCTCTCATTCCCTGTGGATTCCAGAACAAGGACTGCCTTGTAATGCTATCAACAGGTTTCCTCAATGTGTGTCCTATCCATCGCCAGCGTCTTCTTCTCAACTCTTGTTCCACTAGCACTTGTCTGGTTCTTGTCATCAATCCCACATTTGTGACTGTCATACCATTTCAGTCCTTCTATTCTACGCAAGCACACGTTTATAAAAGTCTGTAGCTTTTTGGTTGTTGTTTTTGTTGTTCTCCATGTCTCAGAGCCATACAATAGGACTGACTTCACATTTGAGCCGAAGATTCTTATTTTCGTGTTGGACTTGATTTCTCTTGTTCTCCATATGTTTCCCAATGCAATGAAAGCTCCTCTTGCTTTTTGTATTCTTATTTTGATATCACTGTCTGTCCCTCCAACTTTGTCTATATTACTTCCAAGATAAGTTTAAGATTCTACATCTTTTAGTGGTGTTTCTTCAAGTTCAACCTTGTTATCATTTCTTGCATTTATTCTCATAATCTTTGTCTTTTCCCGGTGTATTTTCAGGCCCACTTGTTGTGACCTCTCATCGAGAATTTTCATTTTCTCTTGCATCTGATTATGGTTATGGGACAGAAGAGCAAAGTCATCTGCAAAATCCAGATCATCAAGCTGTTTAGTCAGATTCCACTGGATTCTATTTCTGTTGTGTGATGTCGATGTTTTCATAACCCAATCTATTGCTAGTAAGAAAAGAAATGGAGACAAGAGGCATCCCTGTCTCACTCCCATTCTAATCCTAAACGGTTCTGTAAGTTGTCCTTCATGAAGAACTCTACATGTCATGTCTTTATAGGTCTTCTTTATTAAGTTAATGATCTTCATGGGAACTCCATAATGCCTCATCAATTTCCAAAGCAATTCTCTGTCTACACTGTCAAATGCCTTTTCATAGTCCACGAATCCGATGTATAGCGGTGAATTCCATTCCAGACTTTGTTCAACTATTATTCTCAATGTGGCTATCTGGTCTGTACAGGATCTATTTTGTCGAAAACCTGCTTGTTCATCTCTCAGTTGCTTGTCTATGGACACTTTTAATCTCTCCAGGATGATTCTATGGACACTTTTAATCTCTCCAGGATGATTCTGTTTAATACTTTTGCTGGCACTGATAGTAACATTATTCCTCTATAATTTGTGCACTCTTGTAAATTTCCCTTCTTAGGCAACTTGACCAGATAACCTTCCTTCCATTCTGCTGGTATTTCCTCTCTCTCCCAGACTTTGCCAAGTAGTTTGTATAATATCTCTGTAGAGGTATCAATATCTGTTTTGATGGCCTCTGCTGGAATGCAATCTGGACCAGCTGCTTTTCCATCTTTCAGAAGCTTTATGGCTTTCTTTATTTCTTCTCTACTTGGTCGTTCACAGCTGATTTGTAGCTCCTCTTCTGCTGGCTGGATGTCTGGGGGATTAGTTGGAGATGGTCTATTGAGAAGTTCCTCAAAATGTTCTGTCCATCTCTTCATTTGTTCTTGTATATTACTAAGCAATTTTCCATTCTTATCTTTTATGAGGCCATTTGCTTGCTTATATTTCCCAGTTAGCTTCTTTGTGTTGTTGTACAGGTCCCTCATATTTCCTTTTGCTGCAGCTTCCTCTGCTTCCCTTGCCAAATCATCAATATATTTCATCTTGTCTCTTTTGATGTTTCTTCTTACTTCTTTGTTTGCTTCTATGTACACTTCATGTGCCTTGGCTTTGGAGCTTCTGGTTTTGCTTCTGTTTAAATCTGCGTTCTTATTTTTCCTGTCTTCTATCTTACTTATGATTTCTGTTGTTATCCATGCTTTGTGCTGATGTTCTCTTTTTCTCAGTACTTCTTCACATGTCTCGTTCCATATATTTTTTACTTGTTGCCAGTGGTCATCTGTATCTGTTTCATCTTCCAGCTGTTCGAGTACTTGGTATTTGTTGGATACTGTGATTGAACATTTTTCTCTTATTTCCTGATTTCTTAGATATCCCACATTATACTGTTGTCTATAGCTAGCTATATGCTGTTGTAAATTTCTTGAGTTTTAATTTTGTTTTAGCCAACAGAAGATGGTGGTCTGATACAACATCTGCTCCTCTACATACTTTCACATCATGCAATGATGACCTAAACTTCTTGCTTATGCATATGTGATCAATCTGATTCTCAGTTCTGTGGTCTGGTGATATCCATGTTGCTTTATGTATTCTTTTATGTGGAAATATGCTTCCTCCTATAGCTAGTTGATTTGAAGCACAGAAGTTTGCTAATAGTTCCCCATTCTCGAGAATGGGATAGGATATATGTTGGTTGTTATTGTTGTTGTTGTTGTTTAACTAGTGCTGCGTTTCGCTCTTTTGCAGACAATACCATGTTGAAGACTCCTTGTTATTATCTACACTGTAGATCTAGGCTTTTCCTGTTGCTTTTCTGCCATTCTGAACATGTTGAATTGAAGTCATGAACTCCAGTTTCTCTAGTGTGGCTTGCATTTAATTCATCAATCTGGTCCCACGCTAGAAGGAAGAGGCGTGTGGCATACTGTGCATGCCCCGTCATCCAAGGAGACTCTAAAACCATGCAGAGCTAAAATGCTGTGCTCTGGTTCTGGGTTCTCCCAGAGGAATTGTCGCGTCCTACACAGAGCCACTTCTCAGCTCCCCCTTCCTATCATGGGGTCCATAGCGAGATCCCCCTGCCTGCAGACAACCAGGTAAAAGCCAGAGTTACGTCTGGGCCTCAAGGGACTCTTCTAAACTTAGTGTGCAATGGTGGTTTCTCAAATTGTTTCACCGCAGGGGAAATCCCTGGAATTGTGTTAACTATTTCAAAAGTCAATGAGGGTGTAATTAGCCACACAGACAGAGGTTAACACTCAAATCTACATACTATAACATTGTGCATAGCTGGTGGTCATATAATGATGACTCCAGATATGTCTCCATGCATATATCCTCTGGATAGTATAAACCTTTTAAAACCCAACAGGGGTAGATAAGCCCAGGGAGGCAAATTATAATCTGGGCAAGAATAGCAGAAGAGAAGGACCAACAACCGGAATCTCTTTACACTGTTATAGAATTTAAAAAGAAAAAAAAGAAAATTAAAATCGTTGGTGAGTAGAAGCTGGAGCCCCATATTTCGATGGTAACAATAATGATAGATAATAAAGACAGAACACGTGAACACTGTGTGTAAACCTCTAGTTGTGAAACACTTGTACTAGACCAGACACAGTTCACTTACGATCATTCTCACGAATCTATCTTCTCAAGTGCTAATTCTGTCAGTTGTTTTGTTACTTACTAAATAGTGTGCCGTTTAATTAACCACGTTTTCAGTCGCTTACTGACTCAGTAACGTGCAATCGTTACTGATTCAATCATCCTGAATCCACTACTTCATCCACATACACTCACCCTAACGCACACTTCCACTCACCAACTGGTATGTACACTCAGCAGCAAATCGCTCACTCACTCAACCACACAGTCAGGTCACTCGGTAATTTACTCGCTCGTTCGCGCACTCACTCACTAACCCGCTTACCCACACATTCACTGACTCATAAAATAACTCACTGATTCATTCACTCACTCACCAAGCACTGAAATGCATCCTGAAAACGAGGCGTCTTAAAGTTAAAAAAAAATAATTTCACAAAAAAATGTATTTTTATCAAGAAGAGAAAAAAATCAACTTTATAACCAATTACTTCAAATATCTAGATATCCTTTGGCCATAGAAAACTAAAAAGCATTCAAAGATAAGACTAATAGCATAGACACACGAAAACGGCACAAAGCAGTAAACGTGAGAGTACACGCGACTAATGATAACCTAATTACACTGGTAGATACACCTCAACAAGATGTGGAATCATACATATATCTTGGCGTATATAGACAAGGTTGAAGTAACATACGTGAATAAGAAAAATTACATATCTGGCAGCCATGAAGCGGAAATTCCCAGAAATCTTGTCAACTACTTTATGACGTGCACCGTTTTCTAGTGATTCTTTTTAAAAAAAATTAAAATGTTAAGAAGTTCATAGAGGTCGTTAATTCAAACATGATTACAATAGTTTTCCCTTTCTGTTCTAGAAGGTGAGAGAAATAACGTGGTGGTTGTCTTCCCACTGCTGTCATAAAGAGTTGTTAGAATATTCAAAAGCGCTTCTAGGCTTCTCCACTGGAGGTTTGGTGGTTCTTTGCTTGTCAAGTAGCAGATGTGGTGGCTGTTTAATTCTCAGCTAGCAGCTATGGGAGCTGCATATCCACAAGCAGCTGCGGGGGCTGCTTATTCACAAGCAGTGAATATGTTGCTGCATATGTACTGGCAGCTGTGCTGGCTGCATATCTACTAGCAGCTGTGGTGGCTGATTATTCACAAGCAGTGAATATGTTGCTGCATATGTACTGGCAGCTGTGCTGGCTGATTATTATGTAGAAACTGTTCTGGCTGATTATTCATTAACAAAATTTACTTATCCACTAACAGCTGTGGCGGCTGCATATCTACTAGCAGCTGTTGTGGCTGCATATCTACTAGCAGCTGTTCTGGCTGCATATCTACTAGCAGCTGTTGTGGCTGCATATCTACTAGCAGCTGTTGTGGCTGCATATCTACTAGCAGCTGTTGTGGCTGCATATCTACTAGCAGCTGTTGTGGTTGCATATCTACTAGCAGCTGTTGTGGCTGCATATCTACTAGCAGCTGTTGTGGCTGCATATTTACTAGCAGCTGTTGTGGCTGCATATCTACTAGCAGCTGTTGTGTCTGCATATCTACTAGCAGCTGTTGTGGCTGCATATCTACTAGCAGCTGTTGTGGCTGCATATCTACTAGCAGCTGTTGTGGCTGCATATCTACTAGCAGCTGTTGTGGCTGCATATCTACTAGCAGCTGTTGTGGCTGCATATCTACTAGCAGCTGTTGTGGCTGCATATTTACTTGCAGCTGTGGCGGCTGCATATCTACTAGCAGCTGTTGTGGCTGCATATCTACTAGCACCTGTGGTGGCTGATTATTTAGTAGAAGCTGTGGTGGCTGATTATCCAATATCAACTGTTGGATGCTTATCCTCTAGCACCTATGGGGGTAGCCTATCCCCTAGTAGCAGCATACTTAAAGCTGGACATAATGTTAACGTTGTTAACATTAGTGCTAATATTCTTGAGCGCTTCACCTTTAAGATTTCTCAGGAACGATCGAAACATTTCTTGGTTTGTATTAGTCCCGCTTACATTTGTGAGTGAGTATTGTGAGTAAAAGATTCAACAACACTTGTAACTGAGATGTGAGCGATCTGAACATTTTTTACACAACCAAGCACATGAGAATACGTGCTGTTAGCCGTGGCGTATGACAAACAAATGCAGATGTATCGAACCAGAAATATAACAATAACGTTGAGTTCTGCCAATCTGTATATGCAATAAACTGTATATTCTACATGTTCATTGAAAACTCATTCCCAATTTTTTAATTTTTTTCATTCCTATCCAACTAATTTATGTCAAACAAACGTCTAAATAAAGAGAATTAAGTGTCATTATGTAACAAAAACGTGTATGTTACATTAATATTACATCCCAGCGTGAGATCCGGTCTGTTCTTTACGTACTGTCACTGCCGGAAGCAGTTGTGTTGCCTCTTGTAGGTAGGTAGTTCTATAGCAGATACTGCCGGAGGGGAGTGAAGTGTTAGAGACTATTGGCCATTCACAGATTGTATTTTGATTTTCTTTCAGGTAATAAAACAAATTGTTAAAAATGTTATTTGTCACAAAGTAGCTTTATTTCTTTGTTCTGACCAAGGTTGTGGAGTCCGCCAACAAAAATTTACTACTCCAACTCGGACTCCTGAAATTTTAGAAATTCGACTCCGATCCCCTACTCCGATTCCGACTACAGTTTTTTACTAGTCATTTGACGTAACATCCGGAGTCAAAGTGAGAACATTTGTTTTACCGATTCCGACTCACTAAAAAAAACGATCGACTCCACGAATCCGCACGACTCCCCACAGCCCTGGCTTTGACAGGTATTTCGTGAATATCCAATGGATACAAGAGAGAATAGAATTTTTTTAATATAGGAAGGGATTTTCCAATCACTCTAGTTTATATACACGACAGACGGCTATGCATATGTGGAATTATGTGACCAATGATTGATTCTCTATTAAACGTAGAATTATTTAAGTAATTTGATATGTTTTCTACGTTATATGCGACAGCCTTCTGAAAGCACATAAATTTACGAATAAATATTGTCTAAATAGGCTTATTTTATAGATGTAGCTGTGTGTACGTATTTTTAGAGTGTCTATTCATTCTAAATTGGTACCCAGAGATTTCCCATCCATTTTCCCCCTCGAAAATAACTTTATTGGAATGGTGTAAAGTTCAATCTATTAACCTTCATATAGCTACAGCACCAATTCGGAATAAATGGGGTGCAGGGTTGCAAATTTCAAAGTAATTTCTCAACGGGACAACTTCATTCTGAAATTTGACATTCCTTGTTCGTGATCGCAAGGACGGTTCATTTTCTGCTGGAGTCATGATTACAGGATCTGTAAATCTTGTTAGACACCAACGCTTGTTTTGCTGATTATTTATGTGTCTGCATTTGTGTCAATCAGCCGGTTCGCACGGGTTTGACCGAACTGGTTGTTAAAATTTGCCGGATTCGCAGAACTGCTTGTTGACTTTGCGTAAGTTCACAAAATTAGACTAATATCTCTAGGTAAAATATTAATTTAAAACACAAAATTGGCCCATTCCTATTATTCTATAAGTGTCACTGTAAGTGCCATGCTAACAACATTGCTATTGATAAAACAGACATTCTCTCTTCGCTGAAAGCATTTTGCATCTCATGACACAAAACCGTGTAGGAAAGCATCTTGATGAATGAGATGCAACACCGTGAAGTCTTGGCTACGACTTAGATATCATACTGCTAACGACAACCGAGTCAAGAAAAGGGAGGACATCAAGTATCCATAGCATCAAATAGCCCTGTGGTCTTTTCTTTAATTTGTAAACATTCGGTGAGTTCTGAAAAAAACTATACTAAGTAACTAAATTATATGTTTCACTAACTCATTAGTTATTCATTAAATCTTTTTTTTCTTCTTTAATGATATAACTTGCTATTCTTTTTTATATTTTATAAGGCACAAGTAGGAATCAATTTGATGGGTCCCCCCCCCCCCCCCTTCTAGCAGTCGTTCGATGTTAAGGAGTAGGCAACATATGACGTCACGCAGTGAGGGAGTTAAAACCATTGGGTGGAGGGGGGGGGGGGGGACATGTTTTTATTAAATGTGATGATCGGAAGAGATATATTTGTGACGTCACATAAAGGAGTTCTGAGTTTTTGTGACGAAATGTGACATGGGGAGGAGAAGGTTTAAAAATAGCAAAAATTGAGAGAGGTCAAATGTGGACGACCCCTAAGTCGATGGACAATAATTGAAATAAAGGCACGTTTTACAAAGAAATATAACGACACCGCTTTGGATCTGTGAGTGATTTCTTCTAACACTTTAAAAGGCTTACAGAGCATTCTGCTCACAGTGGGAAACTAGACGGATTTAGAAATATTCTTCAAATTTGTGTTTAGAAACAAACAGTGTCAGAGCTTAGACAAGCTGGAAATAAACAAGTTGTACGTCTGGTAAAGGTTGAATCTGACTCTATATGCGTCTTCTTCTTCTTTCTCCTTGGCGTTCCTAACAAAAATGGAGCCAGTTATGCTGCATCACTGGATATTTCAGTACATGGGAAACTGAGAGAAGGACGCAGAGGATGTTTGGCTAATTTTGATCAGCACAAGACTGCACCATCATATAGGTCACGCATAAAACGCAACAACGCCATTTAAACTTCATGTCACGTAAAAGTGCTTAGACTGACAAAAAATGGAGAAAGAAAAATAGTTTTTAACTGTCCATTAGCAATTTCTGCTAGATCAATTTGTCTTTATCATTCCGAGTTTACGAGAAGCACAGCGCAGTATCACTCATTTACATACTGCTGGTTAAAAATTCAAAACTGTTGTCTTTACTAATGAATACAATGGACGTGCTATGTTACGATATAGGCAATCTTTATACAATGAGTTCAAAGAAAGTTGGTCGTGTGTCTAGATGAGTACGTTCTAGAAAATTGCGTTGAGTTTTTATAATCACATTGAGATCGTGTAACTTCAAAATAATATTTATGTCGTACCAATACGAACAGAACATGATTTTAAAATAAATAAAATTTAAAAAAAAATTAGAATCCGTTGTGCAATAACATTGAAACTGTAAACTTTGAAGATGATTACCTCTTGTTGTGATATTCTGTGGTAAAGTGGGATATTATAAATATTTATAGGGGACTTAGTGTACTGACTGAGGTCAGCTGTGAAGGTATCTGTATCTAATAAGTGTGGTGTATTACAGATGACCTTACTTTGCTACCACATTTAGGCCTCAGTCAGACTTATTCTGGAATATTGTGATGACTACGTTGAATGTCTAGGGTTATGATAATGATGAAGTGTAAGTCACAACAACAACAGACAGATAAACAATTTAATTTAATCCACAATACTTTACAACACTGTGACACTCCCATACATAGAACACTCTATAAGACTATCTTAAGGAGTCAAGTGTAGCTTTTAAAATATGTATTAATTCCTTTCAAAAATAGATATCCTGATTCAACTACAAAGTGAACCAGGAATCACAATCAAATGTAATCACAAGTTATATGTACACAATTTATAGATATGATCTTTGTATTGACATATTTTATTATTATTACAATATGTGTGTAAGTTGTGATGTAGTACTATGAGGTAATACTGGCTGTTTCAAGCTAGGTGGTTGTTTGTCATCATGACTTCAAGTGTTTGTTTCTGGTGGAAATAGTATTGGAAAAGTTCACAGTTCCTGTCATTTGAAACAAAGAATTGTCCCTCTTTATTTAATATACAGTCACTTGTAGAGGGGGGGGGGTACACAAGATTGAGCTGCTCTGGCCAACGAATCTTAACTTCTGTGTGGGCGGCAGGAAACAGTCTCCACTGCTCGCTTGCTTCACCGTTTCCTTGAGAAACAATACTGGTCGCTATCTTGACCAAGGAGTATGCTACCAGCCTCTGGATTCAGCAAAACTCAGACCAGGTGCTGCTTTAATATGTTAGTACCACATTCCCACAGTTCATGGAAATATTATACAAATACGTTGACTGGCGATGAGTTATGACACAATTCCGATCTGCCTCTGTCCCAGGCTTTTATTTAGAAAAATATGAGCTGGATCTCAACGCACTTGCTTTACAAATTGGATTTTCAAAAAGTGGCACTGAACTGACGCTCCTAATTGACTATATCAAATGGTCTAGCCAATGGGACCATGTTTACAAAAGCTTTTGAAAAAAATGTACCCTTCCTATCGTTTCTAGTAACAACCAAAATTTGTTTTTGCAATCGACTAATCATGTTTAGCCTTACATATTATTCTAGCCAATCAAATCGGATTTAACATGGTGGCCTCATTTTCTTCTAAAACATTGTTCAAACACGCCATTATGAGCAAAAATGATCATGTGTTGTCTGACACCCTCACTATAGTATTTTGGCTATAATTTGTTAATTATTAAACTAATTTCTTAACACCTAACATATTCTTTGTCAGCAAGTCCTAAGGCACCCAAATATATAAGTTTTAAGGAAGCTAAGTGGCTTCGTTCAAAATATGTATTTTCTTCTAGGATAGTCGTGCTGTTACCACCTCCTCACTTCCATACTATGGGGTGTCTTCTGTACTGTCAGACTAATGTCAGGAGCTTAGACATAAATCAGTAGAATGTCATGTTTCCTAATAAGAATTAAACATGTTTTCAAAACCTAACCGTGTATTGGTAGTGTTTTTTTGTCACTGTTTATTTGAAAACAAGTTAGTGCTTCATGCCTTTCGCGTTGGGGGTGGCATTAATTTTATATCGCGAGACGGCGTGTTAGTGTTGCATGCGTTCCTCCGTACATCTCTCTATCTCTCTCTTCTAAGCTCGTCTGTCTTTTCATTACGCAGTGTATATAATGACATTAATGCTAGTATTTTATCTAGGTCATTAAGCAGTGTGTGCGTATCTCAAGGTTTTCTAAGAAATACAGTACACGTTTTATTTTTAGTAACGCGTGTATGCTGCTGTAGGCTTTACTAGTAAACGTGAAAGAGTTACAATTTTGCAGACTAAGTAGAAAAAGGGGGATTTTTGTACGCCATTGAGACAGCACTGTTCTTTTACCATTCCTCTTTCCTTTTATTGAATTAATGCGTTAGGCTTTACATTTACTTTTTAATTTATATATGTGGATTTAGAATTTCACGACATATTCCAGACATGACCTTTTAAAATACGCTTTCATTTTCAAGCAAAACAAGCATTCCATAAATAGATAAACATCAAATGTAATAAATCCCTAAAGTCTCCCAAGATTCGCTACACGGGTCGAAGTAATACATTGTTCCTATATTATTCTATGTAAGACAATCTTAGACAATCAGCAAAACCAAGCAAACATTTGAGAAAACAGGGATGTGTTATCTCAGTTGAACATTAAGAATCATATCGATGGCTAAGATGACCAACGAAGAACGGGATAGAAGACTTAATGAAGAAAGAAAGATAATTACAAATGTAAGGAGAAGAAAATCAACATTACCTGGACATGTGATGAGAAGAGGAATATTGTGACCACGGGGGTGGGAAAGGAGAAGAGAAGTAGAGGAATGCAAAGATAAACCGATCAAGGATAACTTGATATTCAGCATATCACGTGGTAAACAACGCAACTGTTAAGGCGACATGATTGCCTACGCCTCGAGGTAATGCTCTTGACTTGACTTACATTTTGAAGTCAATATTTAATATTACCGATGTTTACTAATCTACAGTTTGATGGAATGGCCACTCTCTATTATAAAAATTTGTATATTGATAAGGGTGGATTTGTGCTGAAGTGGTAACTTGCCACCCTTATCGACACCTGGTGTTAAAGTGTAAGATGTAGGTGTCTTCTCTGATTTAGGATGTTGCTGTGTATGTGGTAGTGGAACAGTTCACAGGGTTATCACACAGGCAACATGACGTGTAGAGTCATAGAAAGGGTAACTTCGTTGTATAAGTTTCTTTCATTTATTGCACGCCACAAAACAGTCATGATACTTATGACATCAACATGGTTAACGAGTTCAGCAAGATGATATGGCACATTGAAAACAATTTCTGTAGTCAGCAATGATAGCTGTTGTATATATGCGTCATAAGACATCACAGTTCAATAGATTCAGACATTCATCAATCATCGAGTGCTAGTTCGTGAAGCTGTATAAATAATAATAATTTCTATAACTTCTGCAACAGTGTCAGCTACAGATCTTCAATGTTCATAAACAATAATAAATGCTCCCATTCTGATGCTAGCAGATCAGTTGTATACAATAAGTCCGTTCACTGTCTGCACGTGAATAGCATACATGGGCTACAGGTCAGCTCGACCTTTATAATGTTCCTAAGTCTAACCATCTGACTTGGACGTGATCTCTGATATAACGAATCCTGGAACACAGACAACAGTCTTGTTGGTCTAGAGCGACCCATATATATTTAACTAGTTCAGGTATACAGATACTGGTGACTTAATCCTAGTCAAAGTACCTCTCCATTTTGCATCACACAGGCGAGCAAATAGGCGACAAAATGACGAACCTCTAGATGATAGCATAAAGTTCGATACAAGAGGAATTACCTTATTTCGGAAAATCAACCATGAACATATGCCTCCAGGCAGGCTGCATAATACTGGGAAATAGTCTAGTTAGCTAACTAACTCACTAAGACACTGTATTTCCCTCAGAGAATCACAAGACGCAGTTGCGTCTGCTCGCTTCTTAAACCATTTCTAAACTCCCCAACTGGGCGGAACACACAGAACGAACTCCCGGTTTTTGACATGCGCAGAACGACAATCTCTGAGTTGCCGTTCACAATAAGACGATTCGAAGAACATTCGAGATAAAAGTCTTACACAGTCGCGCCTTTTATGGTCATGAAAAGAAGCGTTAAGAAAGGTTTCAGACATCTACCATAGTTGACTGATACTACCAAATAAGGAGATGTGGTCACGCTTCGTTCAAGAAATTATAGACCGAACGTGTCTCTATACAAGAGAAGGCAACTCCTAACAAATTGTAGTCTCGATAACTCGGATTATGTCCCTTTGACCATAGAAAACATAATACACACTTCAGTCAAAAAAAAAATGATCATACATATGAAAAAATGTTTATACAAACGAAAAATAATAATGATCCGTGCGTAACATTACCGCACCCTCCCTGGAAAAAAAAAAAAAATGGGACATTTTTTTTTTTTTTAAATCCTGGAGCCGGAAAAAATCTAGGCTCCTAACGCACGTATGATGCGTGGATATATACCTAACAAATTAGCTCAACGCATGGAGCGACACTGAGATCATATCTCAGATCCTTAGAGAAAAAATTTATCTAAGTATACGCTGATATATTCCAGGAAGGTGCCACCAACACACGCCACAATGATGGCAACAACATAATGACAATCAAATTATACTCATACCAATATATGAAATTAAATATATTATGTGTTATCATACAATGTGTTGCAAATAGCGGTGTAATTTACTAATATACCGCACTATATTATTACATTATATAAAGTAACAGTAATTAATAAGTAATACATGTGTTGCTCTTCGGTGACACAAAACATTCAATAGAAGAAGATGTGGACATCATCCGCTCCCAATGTAGGACAGGACTTGATATCCTCAAAGTTCCACAATGGACATAAACTCGCAGACTTCAATGATGTGCTGCGAAAATATCAATAACACAAATCTTAAAGACAACTGGTAAATTTCTTAATACAATCCTGAAAATAATTTATTTAAATGTGGCCGAGTGATCTTTTGGCCCGTATATCACTAACTAAGCCTTCTTAGATAATTACATGGTACAATGTTATAAATTTCCCTCAAAAAAAAAAAAGTGAGACAAAATCTACTAACATGTCATTATAACATTGGACTGTATATCAGGAAATATATATATATATGACAGAAGAATCATGTGGAATCGTGTGGACATCTGGACAGAATGTCTGCCATTACATTATCCGAACCACGGATAGCTCGAACCGAGAAATGAAATGGTTGAAAGAGCTATGGCATAACGAGTGGACCTCGAGCTCTTCAAGTTTTTGCTCTGAATAGCAGTAAGCGCTTTCTGGTCGGTTTCCACAATGAAATGTGCGCCTAGAAGAAATCTTTGTAACTTCAGAATAGACCATACCATAGCCAATAACTCACGGTCTAAAACCGAGTAATTCTTTTCTGCAGCGTTTAATTTCCTAGAGATATACATCACCGGATGCAAAGTATCAGAATACTCCTGCATTAGTGCTGCCCCAATCCCTGTTGACGAGGCGTCACTTCGAAGAACAAAAGTCTTCTCAATAGTAGGTAACTTAAGAATAGGTGGAGATGAAAATAGGGCTTTAACCTGGTCCAATGAGGATTGACATTCTTTAGACCAGCGGATCAGATTAGGCGACCCTTTCTTCAATAAAGTAGAAAGCGGTGCCATAATGGAGGACAGATTCGGAATGAATCGTCCGTAGAATTGAATCAAACCTAATAGACTCCTTACTTGTTTCTTCGTCTTAGGGACCGAAATGTTAAGTATTTTTGAAACATTGTGGTCCTCTGTCTTTAAAAGACCATGACCAACCCGATGACCTAGGAAAGAAATCTCGCTAAATCCTATAAAGGCTTTAGAGGGTTTTGCAGTCAAGTTATACTCGCGAAGAGTAGACAGTAATTCGTATAAACCCAAATAATGATCTTCCCAAGAATCACTGAATAGACAGATATCATCTAGGTATGCTATGACATCTGTACGATATGCGAGAATTCGCCGCATCATGCGTACGAATGTAGCAGGGGCGTTCATAAGACCAAAAGGCATGAAATTCCATTGGAATAAACCCCTAGGTGTAGAAAAAGCTGTAAAAGGTTTGGCACGTTCAGTTAGCGGGACTTGCCAATAACATTTAGACAAATCTAGTTTGGTAAAGAATCTAGAATTAGAAAGTTTATTGAGTAGCTCTTCTAATGAAGGCATAGGTTCAGCATCGAACTTCGTAACTTGGTTCAATTTGCGATAATCTACGCAAATGCGAATGTTATTATCCTTCTTTCGAACAATAACCATAGACGAAGAGTATGCTGAAGTGGATGGTTCAATGATTTCCAAACGTATCATTTCATCCAACTCTTTTTCGACTTGAGACTGGAAATGAATAGGTATTGGATATGGTCTGACTCTGATAGGATTGTAATCAGTTAGCACAATGTCATGTTCTATGACATGTGTGTGTCCCGGGATGTCTGTAAGAACATCCTGAAATGTTTGCAACATCGAAGAAACTTGTCGATGTTCCTCAGCGGAAAGATTTGGAGAAACGGTCACGTTTTTCCAAGATTCCGTAGAATAAAGTGGGACCATAGAAAGAGGAAGATTGACATCAGAAAAAGTAGTTTCCTCATCCTGTATAACTGACAGAGATGAGTACTGACCACGAGTTGCTTGTGAATTGTCCGTAGCCTGGAAAATAGGCTGCAAATAGTCAGGTCTTTCATAAAATTCTGTGAGCATATTTATGTGGAAAGTTTTATGCTTTCCATCAATATCGACAACATAGTCGACATCAGAAATTTTGGAGACTATTGCATATGGACCTTTCCATGCAATTAGAAGTCTGTTCTCCCTTGAAGGAAGTAGAACGAGAGCTTTGTCACCTGGACAAAGTTGTCGTAGACATCTATTCTTATTTGCAAACTGCCTTGCCTTTTCTTTAGCAAATTCTGAAGACGAAGTTGCTAGTTTGCATGCCTCGATGATCTTTTGCCTAAGAGCAATGACGTACTCATAAGAAGATTGAGTCTCATCGCTAATATTATCGGCAGTGATTAGATCGTGAAGTAAAGACATAGGGCCGCGCGGTTGCGCGCCAAAGACAAGTTCAAAAGGGGAAAACCCCGTATGTTCATTGGGGACCTCTCTATACGCAAAGAGAGCCGCGGGTAAGACCCTGTCCCAATCCTGAGGATGATCCTCAGTTATTTTACCAAGTAAAGTTTTCAGAGTCCTATTTAAACGTTCGACCAACCCATTAGACATTGGGTGATAGATACTGCTGAGAGACCTTTTAATGTGTAGCATAGACATTACCTGTGACATAGTGTCTGATATAAGTTGAGTGCCATGGTCTGACAATATTTCTCCGGGAAAACCCAAGCGAGAAAATATCAGCCAAAGAGCGTCTGCGATATCAGCAGTTGAGATGCTCTTGAGAGGTATTGCCTCTGGCCAACGTGTGCACATATCGACACATGTAAGGATAAATTGATGTCCTCTAGCCGACTTAATTCTAAAAGGACCGATAATATCTATTGCCATTTTTTGAAAAGGGCGAATAGGAATGTCAGCAGCCTGGATAGGCGCAGCATGTCGTGGTCCTTTAGATTTGACCTCCTGACATACTTTGCAAGAGCGACAGTACATTCGTATGTCCTTGCTCACAAATGGCCAAAAGAAAGCCGCAAGAACCCTCGACTTTGTACGGGAAAAACCCATATGTCCAGCACATTGCGAGTCATGAGCATGTTGCAATATTTTGCAATCTCATGCTCTTAGGCACAAGAATTTGTGAATGAGTGGACGTAGTCGAGTCTTGTACCATACGTACAAGTACGCCGTTCTTCATAGAAATCCAAGATTTCCTATTAGTGTTCTGATTAGGATCACCTTTTTTTGCTAGAATGAAGAATTTTTGTAAAGAAGGATCTTCTTCTTGCAATTTGATAAATGAGTCACGTGTAATAGTCAAGTGACTATCTTGGTCATTTACTTCATCATTATTAGTTAATGAAGTTTGAGGTGGATCCAGAGCATGTGCTCTTGTGACCACCGCATTGGTAGCTTCAATGTTTTGCTCTTCCCAAACAGCAATCTGCTGTGGGGTACATTCCCTAACTCCGTGAATACGACCAATAATAAGGTCCGCAATAGGGTTTGGAAGTAGACACGCGTGGACCTCTCCCGTGAAGAAAGGAGTAGCAATGTGTATTATAGCAGTAGGATACTTTTCTAACGTGCCACCAAATGTGACACATTTGATGACTTTTCCTGTAGCACAGGATGGATCTACAAGAGATTGCCTAACGCCGACAGTAGTACATCCAGAATCAAACAACACTGAGACTGGATTACTATTTACTAGCCCCTTATGTAATATAAGAGAACCTCTCCCATCATGAGCAACATTAGCAGGAAGAGCGGGCAAAGGATGACCACAGCTTAAAGTACTAACGGTTTTCGGATCAAATAAAGTACTGCATTGGATACATTTATTTGCCCTACCAAAATCAAAAGATGAGCATCCGATAGCATTATGGTCTTTATCATTATTAACCTGTTTATCTGCTCCCTGAGATTCTTGTTGAACAGAGTTTGTCTGTTGATATCTTTTTCTCTTATGTTGCGATCTACCGCGACCATTATTGCCTCTGCAATTATCATTAAAGTCCCTACTGTAATTTTTATCCTGGTTTGAGTTCCAGTTTCCATAACTGTCATTACTATCTCTATGTTGTTGAGAACCTCTATTATCTTGGTATTGAGGTCTCTGCATAAAATATTTTCCTCTATACCGATTACCTTTGTGAAAATTTCTAAAGTTAACCGGAGTAGAATAACGTGTAGTATTAGGTTGTCTCCAGTTCTGGGAAGAAGAATCACCCTGGAATTGATCACTATGGTTCTGGGCATAATTACGATTACTCTTTTTATTGAAATTTTTCTGGCTACCCTGAAATTTACGCATAAAATTTGGGCCATAAGGTGCTGCCGAAGCAACTGGCAGACCTTCTTTCACCTTAGAGTTACTAATGGTTATGTGCGGATGCGCAGTAACATACTGGCTACAGTATTCTTCCATTTCTTTTATGTTTTTAGGCTTACGCTCATGAAGAAAAGATAGAAAAGCTTCATTAACAGAAGACATAACCTTATCTCTAAGTAGTAAATCCATAAGAGCTTCAAATGTATTTTCTGTCTTAGACAACTCAACCCATCGTAAAAAAGTAAGACGGATGCCTGAGATGAATTCAGAGAATTCAACTCCAGTTTCTGGTAACATGGTTTTAAATTTAAGACGATATCCGTCCTCGTTAAGTTGGTACTTCTTTAACAATGCCGCCCTGACAACCTCATAGTTGTTTTTGTCAGGCACATCTACCATACTCAACAAAGTCAAAGCATCACCTCTAAGTATCTTGGACAGATGATACACATATAATGTTTTATCTATATTATGCACATTACATGCACTTTCAAATCTATCTAGATAAAATGTTATATAATCGATTGAGGGATTAAATGCTGGTAGATTAAGCTTGAAATCCTTAGCATTAGTCTTATTTGACACCTTATTTGCATCATTAGCATTACCAGTGTTCAATAACTTTAACTTCTCTAACTCTAAAGCTAAGATTTTTTCATCATGTTCCATTTTTGCTTTTCTCTCATCAGCCTCTCTTTGTAACCTTCTTTCTTCAGCCTCAGCCTGTAACTTTCTTTCTTCAGCCTGGGCCTGTAACTTTTTTCCTTCAGCCTCTATTTCAAGTCTCTTATTTTCAGCTTCTTTTTCAAGTCTCTTATTTTCAGCTTCAGCCTGGGCCTGTAACTTTTTTTCTTCAGCTTCTTTTTCAAGTCTCTTATTTTCAGCTTCAGCCTGAAGCCTCTTCTCCTGAGATTCTGCTTCTCTTTTTTGTTTTTTCCATTTCCATTTGAAATCTTTTTTCCTCCACCTGCATCTGCAGTTTCTTTTGTTCTATTTCAGCCTCTATTCTCTTTTGTTCAGTTTGTTCTTTCATTTTCTTTTCTTCCGACTTCAATGCCTTGGCATATTGAACAGTCGCAAATTCTTCTAATTTATCACCTGTCTTCCCAAGGGCTTTACCCTGCTCAATAAAGTACCCAAATGTAGACATGATGTCCAAAATGTGAGTACAGAACCTGAAATAATTAATTATCTTATTTCAATGTTAAATAGCAACAAGACTTAATAAAGTGCTTGTATAATCTCTATGTTGAACCCAATCTCTGTGGGAAACAGGAGTTGACACCAACTTGTATTATCAAATGTATAATAATATCACAAGTCACCTCTTAATTAACAGTGCACTACCCAAATCAGTGCATAATCATCAGTTATTTATCATAACTGCACTACAATAGTGCATAAGCAAAAAACACCAGTTTGTTATGATAAGTGCACTATAGACCAATAGTGCATGAGCATATATCAACAATAGTGAAAGCTAACTATGCAAGAACTATGTAAACAATAACAAGACAATGTAAACAATAACAAAGGTCATCAACAATGTAAACAATAACAAAGATCAAAGTCAATGTAAACAACAACAAAGATCAGAGTCAATGTAAACAATAACAAAGATCAAACAATACGAAAACATTCGCATAAGTCAAATACACAAACAGCAAAACTAAAAAGAAATATGCGAAGATATGACTAACAAATGACGCTACAGTGTATACACAAAAATATACGTAAAGAACTGAATAATAGCAAAGGGGAGACCTACAAATACAAACAATCGAAATCGAAACTAAAAAACACAAAGAAAGAGAGAAAAGAAAAAAGAAAAAAAATATATATATACAAGAAACAGAAATAAAGCACAACTCGTCACAACTAAACAGATATAGCAACGATTGTCGCTAGCAAATTTCACTGTAGGAAATTCGCACAGTCCCTAACGAAAACGCTAACAGTAGAACCTCTGTGACGTGGTATCTTCTACTGCAAGACTCCGCCCAACCGAGAAAACCCGCTGAAATATAAACATATAAATATACAAATAACAAATAACATATAACATATAAACATGTATCATGAAAACAATAGGAGAAAGTGTGAAAGTACAGAAGGCTCAGTTAGAACATAAGGGCACAGTTCACAAACAAAACAGGCCACTTAACTTCTATAAATCCAGCGTCAGCACGGTGCAGAACAGGATGTAATCAGCATTCTGAGGATAATGATCCAACGTTGATTAACTTCTGCTCCCATAAACAGCCATGACGAAGGAAAAGAGCTTCTAATACTGCAACAGTTGTTACGGCACTTGACCTTCTGAATCTTCTAAATTGATTTAACCGGCACTTGACCTTCTGAACCCGCAGCAGTACCCCTGAGACCGGAACAGTTGTTACGGCACTTGTCCTTCTTTTCACCAGATCAGGAAATCCATTCGCTCGGTACTTGTCCTTCTAATTTTACATAAACTTCAATATTGCCGAGCAGCGCCGGGTAGTTTCAAAATCAGCAACTGTCAGAAAAATCCGGATACTTTCAATAAAATTTCTTGTAAGGTGGTAGTTGATGCTGTAGTTGTATCTAGTATGATGATGATGTCTGGGTTTGCTGACCCCCTTGATAGCTGGAATCAGAGTGAACCAACCTATGGCCACCAAAAATGATATGGTGCGCCACAAAACAGATGATAGAACCAGCTCTGGCCACCAAAAATGATAAGGGTGGATTTGTGCTGAAGTGGTAACTTGCCACCCTTATCGACACCTGGTGTTAAAGTGTAAGATGTAGGTGTCTTCTCTGATTTAGGATGTTGCTGTGTATGTGGTAGTGGAACAGTTCACAGGGTTATCACACAGGCAACATGACGTGTAGAGTCATAGAAAGGGTAACTTCGTTGTATAAGTTTCTTTCATTTATTGCACGCCACAAAACAGTCATGATACTTATGACATCAACATGGTTAACGAGTTCAGCAAGATGATATGGCACATTGAAAACAATTTCTGTAGTCAGCAATGATAGCTGTTGTATATATGCGTCATAAGACATCACAGTTCAATAGATTCAGACATTCATCAATCATCGAGTGCTAGTTCGTGAAGCTGTATAAATAATAATAATTTCTATAACTTCTGCAACAGTGTCAGCTACAGATCTTCAATGTTCATAAACAATAATAAATGCTCCCATTCTGATGCTAGCAGATCAGTTGTATACAATAAGTCCGTTCACTGTCTGCACGTGAATAGCATACATGGGCTACAGGTCAGCTCGACCTTTATAATGTTCCTAAGTCTAACCATCTGACTTGGACGTGATCTCTGATATAACGAATCCTGGAACACAGAAAACAGTCTTGTTGGTCTAGAGCGACCCATATATATTTAACTAGTTCAGGTATACAGATACTGGTGACTTAATCCTAGTCAAAGTACCTCTCCATTTTGCATCACACAGGCGAGCAAATAGGCGACAAAATGACGAACCTCTAGATGATAGCATAAAGTTCGATACAAGAGGAATTACCTTATTTCGGAAAATCAACCATGAACATATGCCTCCAGGCAGGCTGCATAATACTGGGAAATAGTCTAGTTAGCTAACTAACTCACTAAGACACTGTATTTCCCTCAGAGAATCACAAGACGCAGTTGCGTCTGCTCGCTTCTTAAACCATTTCTAAACTCCCCAACTGGGCGGAACACACAGAACGAACTCCCGGTTTTTGACATGCGCAGAACGACAATCTCTGAGTTGCCGTTCACAATAAGACGATTCGAAGAACATTCGAGATAAAAGTCTTACACAGTCGCGCCTTTTATGGGCATGAAAAGAAGCGTTAAGAAAGGTTTCAGACATCTACCATAGTTGACTGATACTACCAAATAAGGAGATGTGGTCACGCTTCGTTCAAGAAATTATAGACCGAACGTGTCTCTATACAAGAGAAGGCAACTCCTAACAAATTGTAGTCTCGATAACTCGGATTATGTCCCTTTGACCATAGAAAACATAATACACACTTCAGTCAAAAAAAAATGATCATACATATGAAAAAATGTTTATACAAACGAAAAATAATAATGATCCGTGCGTAACATTACCGCACCCTCACTTGAATCTATTGCATTGTGAGACTCACCTTCTAGGGGTGCGAGACATGCAAGATATTTTAGAACGCGAATCATTATAAACAATATACTATACACAGAAGTCTAATGTATTTGTACAAAATAGTATATTGATGAAATAATAAGATACCGAAATTTAGTCACATTCTGTAAATAAAAAAATTTCTCAAAATAAACTGTAATCTCTTGTTAGCATTTCTGGCATGTTTTGTGAGCCAGAAGTGCGAGGCTTCTTAAGATGTTGTAAAGTGGTGCGAGGCTTCTTAAATTGTAAATGGGTGCGATGCTTATTAAGATGCTTTTAAAGGGTGTGAGGCTTCTTAAGATGCTTTAAAGGGTGCGAGGCTTGTTAAGATGCTATAAAGGAATGCGAAGCTTTGTATCATGCTGTAAAGGGGTGCGAGGCTTCTTAAGATGCTGTAAAGGGGTGCGAGACTTCTTTAGATGCTGTAAAGGGGTGCGAGTCTTCTTTAGATGCTGTAAAGGGTTGCGAGTCGTCCAACAGGTTAACTAAAAAAACACTCATCTACTGGATATGCATGAAACAAATATCAAGACATGGAGCTATAAGTACTGTTTGACCATTAAGTTTTATTTTCATTTTTGTTCACTTAAAGAAACAAAACAAAATACGATGAAATATAACACGGCCAATAAAGTGGCGTTACAGGAGAGAGCTAAACTTGCTGTCCGCTATCACTTTATGTGCTCAACAGACTGGGTCTCACCTTTGGCTCTAACGTTAATATGATACTGCATTTATGAAATAAAATAAAAGGTAATTGTCTTTATTTGAAAGGTTTAATATAAATTATTTAAATAGAGTGAAGAAATAAACATTTTAAAATTAGTAGTGACTTTTCAAATACCCTATATACATTGCGATATTGAAGTTTTATTATGTTTTTTCATTTAATGTTGCCTCGTTTTGGCGAGGTTCAACCTAGTCGGTTATATTAGGGCGGATGTACAAATATAAAGGACCTTTAGGGTTGAGATATATCATAAAGGGATGTAGTGTCACAAATGTAATTCTATTGTGGTGTATCATTCACTTCCTATCCACCAATGATACTTTCATGTAAGTAAGGTATCGGATTAATATATCAGTAAACAACAAAACAACAACTACCGCTTTCAAACCTTTTCAAACTTGCAGAACGATACCAACTAATGTTGTACCTAAAGCATAGTTCAATATTGATATCGTTAACATATTCTAAAACAAGGTTAGGCTTAAATGCCATATTCGATACTCAATAAAAAAAAATTACTACGCTACGTCACCCCCAACATCGATTCCACATTAAGAATATCACGAACACAGAAAGGTCAGATTATTACTGTTTGGTATCGATTTATCGCTGCTAATCGATGACAAAACCTGGAAATGAATCAGTCGATGAGTCAAAGTAAAAGATCAAAGTTCAAACAAAACCTAGCAACTGATGGTGGTGGTGGGGGGAGGGGAGGGGGGAGGGGAGGTGGAATTGTGTTTCTAGTTGGAATAAAGAGCGTCCGATTGGCTAAGCGACGAGAGCGCTTGAAATTGTCAAAGCACTCCTCTCACTCAGTGACATGTGTGGCCAGCTTCACCAATTATGAAACTAGGGTCATGGTAGTAAAATGGTTGAGAACCATGGTAGAGATTAGGGGTCTACTTTAGTAACATTGAGCCCTCTGAAGATCTACGATATATATATATATATATATATATATATATATATATATATATATATATATATATATATATATATATATATATATATATATATATATATATATATATATACAATTTTAGCCATGGCTCAGCTAAGACGCTTGACCAATGTTGACAGATGAAGAGCGATGGCATGGCTGCAGGATGATGTAGGGCTGCGAGAAGTTGCTAGGAGATTAGGAGTTGCCCACTCTGTCATACAAACTCTGCCTGATCGTTATAATGCAACCGGCAGTGTCGCAGAACAACGCAGGTCAGGACGTCCAAGGTCTACCACAAGACGGCAAGACACGCTGAGCCATGGCTAAAATGGTAAATGTTACAAACATACCCATTGCCCGTTCCTTCTGAAAAGTGGGTGAAATGTGTTCACCATAGTCACGACTTGCACGTGAAAAGCAAATTTCAGCAATGTTATCAACAGGCTTTGCCATAGGAAGCATTTTCAAACATGCATTATTTCCCTTTCCACCACGTGCATTTAATTGACCTTGGATGTAGTGAATTTCTAAATACAATATCTAAATTAATATATAACAATATAGGGCATAACGGCAAAATAAGAAAGTATAAAAGAATTTTCTGCTAGAACTGTTGGTATCGCCTACGCCTTCAGATTATTATTTGCTAACGAATAGCCGAACAAAACGGTACCCAAATTTTTCAAATTCGTCCTTGACATAATCACTTTTCCTAGTTCTAAGAAAATTGTGCCTAAAAATGCATTGTGGAACGAGGAGGGGAAAGGATAGATGAAATGCTAATTCGTTTCGCATTGATTTTAAACTAAAAGCCAATACTAGCACAGGGGCAAGCCTTGCCTTAGGGGTTTCCCCAAAATACGAGGAAAAAGTTAGAACATGTAGACAACTCGTGTCACAAAAACAACCTTAGCTCTTATTTCAAAGGACGTAATTATCACGTAAATAGAGAAGACGGCACATGGAAAAGAATTGAACGTGTAGTAGACTAAAAATAAAAAACACTAACTTAGAAAAAAAAAAACTGTGTACTTCTGAACCAAGCCAACTAGTCCCATATAAATTGTATATTCGTGTGGGACCCAAAGATGCAGCAATAGTGAATGCAGTCAGCGACCCATAGCTTGACTGCTTGCATCAGGATCAGCGAACCAGAGCTGGTCAAGACCGTACTCCACCTCCACGTGATGGTCCTGGAAACAGTCTGCAGCAGTGCAGTCTGGCTGAGCGAGTACGGATCGAAATGGGAAGGCAAACCCGGTCCCTAAAGAATGCCGTGCTGAAGTCGGATGTGTCGACCGAAAGGTGCAGATATCACAGCTTAGGCGTAAACAGACACAACGCAACCACCGTCCTTTTTCAGTGCGAACGAGGAAGAAGAAGAAAAGTATATTCGTGTACCTTAGGACTTGTTGACAAAGAATATGGTAATAGTTACGCAAATAGTCCATTAATTAACTAATTATAGCCATAATACTATAGTGTATCCGACCAGACTGTCAAGTAAAGATCATGCCTGCTTGTAATTTTTTATGGCATGTTTTGAAAAAAACGACTTTGGGTAAATGAGGTTAAAAGGTACGGGATATTTGATTGGGTGGATTTTAAAGGAAGGCGAAGTATGATTGGTTGACCTAAAACTAAAAATATATTTGCCTTGGAAACATATTGGGAGTTGTTATTTGAAACGATAGATTCAAAAATAAATGTAAACATGGTCCCATTGGACAAAGCAGTAGATACTGGTACGAAACGGGGACTGTTCACTGCCATTTCAAGTAAATTTTGTGTAAAGCAAGATCGATGAGAGCAGGCGGAGACATTTTCTAACATAGGAAAAGCCTGGACATAGGGCAGATCGAAAATGTGCCATATTGCCTAGTCATCGTTTACTTGTGTTATTTCCTTGCATCTGTGGTAAGATTGATTTTCTTAACATTTTATTTAAAATAAAATTTGAATGTGAGATACTAACATGCGAATGTAAGTAAGTGAGTCTATGGCAGACTCAAAACAGAGTCTAGAGATTGATCCAGCATAGGAAAGACTATCAGAGAGGTGTAGACCAACTAAGTTACATATGATTATCATCAGGAGCATAATACCTATCCTATTGTATGGACAACAGATTATTGCTGGAATTGCAGAGGCGTTGTAACTATTAGGGGAGAGGAATACTGGTATACCTGGTCACATCAAAAGAAACCGGTGAAAGGGATTGTCGTAAAGAGCTGATCTTACATGTTTGTTTGTAATGTGCCTGTACTGGTTGTTGAGTATTATTGTAGGCTGTTGATTACGAAGGAGGCATATCCTTCTGATTTCAGAGGGTTTTGGTTGCTGTCAGTAACTGGGGCCAGACTACAGTGGGCCGATATATTCATGCCACAGTCTTGCCTTTTTCGGAGACAACTGTAAACCACCATCATTCTTGAAGAAGTGGGAGCTGAAGGTTGTCGTTCAGCGAAGTGCAGGAAGATTCCTACATCATATTACAAAGATAGGTGCATGTTTCGGCACCTGATCGTTCAACTAACATTATATTAAAATAAGAGACTGGGAATAGTGATATAAACATTCCATCAGTGTCCATAAAAACTTACAAACAACATGCAGAGATGATGATAGTAAAAAATCAACCAGTGTATACTAGAAGTCACCTCAGTTAGACAATACAACTACACCATTATATAATAATATGTGTATTATGGTCAGAAGACCCATTGTGTAAATTGATTGATGTAATTAATTTCTATGATTTCACTTTGATTGTCAGTCCTGATTCCAAATAAATCAGATTCAGGACCATAAATTGAAAAACATTAATTTTATCAAACTTTCAACCACTGACTTACTAAAGATAGTCTTTTAAAGTGTAGTTCGTATGTGATTGTCGTGGTACTGTTGTGTTGTATTAGATAATAAAATAATTTGTGTAATTGTTTATATGTTTAGTGGGTTAATGCAACCTTACACTAACATTTCATAACCCTAGACACCAAACGTAGTCATCTTACATTCTATCTAGAATAAGTCTGAATGAGATCATAGTGGTGGTAGTAGAAAGGTACCCTGGAAAATTACTCTAATATTTATTATATTCAGGGACCTTCACAGCTGACCTCATTCAGTACACTAAGATTTCTTTACAACAAACTGTATTAACATCAAACCCACCACATTGGAGGTACACACACGTAACACAGATTTGATTTATTGTCAGATTAACAAACATTGTTTAAGCATGCAACAAAATGCAACAAAACTTTTTTGACTGAGTGTTCAGGTTTAAAAAAAACAGCTTAGTTGAAATGACCTAAAAATTGAAAGTGGCCTTTAACTTTTTTTGAGCAGTATTTACATATATATATATATACTGAAGCACATTAAAAACGCACCACTATTATATATACTGATGCCGAGAAGCTGGCAAAAAAAAGTGTGGGAATGGATTTTCCCCATGTTTGCCATGAGGTAGAGAGCGAATGGCTGCTGGAATGGAAAGTGCAAGATTCAACCCATGGGTGTGTATACAGACTACATGAAAACGGTGAAAGTTACACGTGCAACACGATTCTCAACAGCTATGACCCTGGAAATGTGTACGCGTTGTGGCAGTATACTCGGTATAAAAAGGCCGTTGAGACAAAACACCCAGTACATGTGCTTGAAATGCCACGACTATCTGAAAACGACCGCCGACGAGCCATTGGTATGTTGGAGACCGGAATGAGCTCGCGGGCCATTGCCAGAAGGATGAATTGCCATCACAGCACTATTGTACGTCTCAATGAACGTTACGGAACCACTGGCAGTGCCCGGGATAGACGTCGGAGTGGCCAACCACGAGTTACTACCCCTACGCAAGATCGTCATATTGTGCTGAGTCACCTAAGGAATCGTACTCTTCCGGCAAGTCAAACAGCAAGAGCAATAGTGGGTAGACATGTGCAAGTCTCTCGAATGACAGTTATACGACGACTCAGAGATACAGGCCTTACTGCAAGACGACCTTATGTTGGGCCAAACTTGACTCACAGACATCGTTAGCAGCGCCTGCAATGGGCAGAGCAACATATCAGATGGACTAGACTGCAGTGGAATGCTGTCCTATTCACAGACGAGAACAGATTCAACATATCTATGCAGATGGACGTATGCGGATTTAGCGACGGTGTGAAGAGCGCTTTGCAGATAGCTGTGTCAACCGATTTCGAGGTGGCAGTATTCACATTTGGGGAGGATTCAGTTTTCACCATCGCTTGCCTCTTCACGTCTTCCGTGGAAATGTTAATGCTGTGACATAAAATATGTACACACACACACATATATACACACACACATATATATATATACACACACATATATATATACACACACACATATATATATATATATATACACACACATATATATATACACACACATATATATATACACACACATATATATATACACACACATATATATATATATACACACATATATATATATACACACATATATATATATACACACACATATATATATACACACACATATATATATACACACACATATATATATATATACACACACACATATATATATACACACACATATATATAAAACATAAAATATATACACACAAAAATATATAAAAAACAAACAATATATAATATAAACAAAACAATATACACACAAATATATATATATATATATAAATATACACACAAAATATATAACACAAATATATAATAACACATATATATATATAAAAAAAACACATATGATAGGAAAAAAAAAACAGAGCGATACAACAAAAGCAATCTGATCATCAGAAAAAAAAAAATCTGACAAGTGTTTCGGCCCGATTACTTCTTTACACTCTAAGGGGGGCGGGCCCACTTGGGTCATGACTCCCAAGCGTCTCAGCTTCCTGTTGTCTTGTATCGAAAATGAACCCATTTCACTTACGGTAGCAACTTTTAATCCACAACGCCAGCCGTGGGGGCAATTGTGAAAGTAACAAAGAAAAGACAAATTATTCCGTTCGTTCCGTCGCCCTTCACAACTAAGGACACACACTGAGACACGAGCGCGCAGCCGACGAACCTTAGCCACTGCGCGCCGCACGCCACTGAAATTATGTACCTGACACACTCCCTATAGTATACATCGCCTGTTGCCCCAGAGTCGCAGCCCCCTCAAAACAAAAAATATAAAAAAAGCGTTGTGGACTTAGAAAAATTTTGGTGTTTTCTGTACCGCAGCGTTTACCGTCACGATCTCCATTGCCCACTGCGGTTGTTCCACAGCCAGCCTGATGCCTTTTCGGCAGTTTCGCTAAGCCTCTTCAGTGCCCTTGTTCTAGACTGTCCCTTCAACCCCAACAGTTTCAATAAATCATACATTGATGCAGCCACAAGCCCTCTTGCGCCCACTTCAACCGCCATGACCCTTGCACTGAATCCATCGTGTCTCAGATCCGCGGCTAGATCGCTATACTTGGCCGCTTTGAATGAATGTTGCTCGTCTAATCTGGATTCAAATGGCACGGTCAGTTCAATCAGTATGACCTGAAGCGTTGCTGAAGAATGAATATACACACATATATATATACACACATATATATATACACACATATATATATACACACATATATATATACACACATACAGTAGAACTCCATTTATCCGAACCCCATGGGACCAAGCATCGTTCGGATAATCAAATGTTCGGATAATTGGATTACATAATGTATCGAGTACATGTACACATATTTCTAAAAATAATTAACAATCACAAGGAAAATACACTATAAAACATATTTACTTGTACTGTAATAATAATACCCACACTGTATTAGATTACTGTATCACCAAAATCTTTTATTACACTGCAGTGCATGTACTACTTGTATTAATTATTTTTGTTAAGAAAGAGAAATGTTTTTAAAATAACATTACAAAAGATTCAAAACCAGGCGCAACTTATGTATACATGTACTTGCACAGATGTAGCCCACTATTTAAAATAATGAGGAATCCTCTTTTGCACCAAACTGGATAGTCTGCTTTTGGCTGCTAAGTCCCGCATTCTCTTCAACAGCAGAAGCTGTGTAGGACAGCTGTCATCTTCTTGCTCGTACCAAGCCATCGCTGTTTCTAGTGTTATAAAGGCCTCTTCAGGACTTGGTCGACGTTTTGGGTTTTCTTCATAATCTACAAGTACATCATGTACTTCTGAGGAGTCTTCATCATCGGTCACTACATGTATTTGGTTTTCTTCTTGCACAAAAACAAAAAAAAATCATTCAAAAAAAAAAAAACCAGAATCATTATCATCTTCTAGCCACATGTGTGCATCATCTTTGTCACAGTCCGAAAATCCGGGCATTGCTTGAAACAGTTCCAAAGCTTCATTTATACAATCATCATTTGTGTCCACTGCAGTAGTTTCATTTCCTCCTTTTTTCCCAAGCAATCTATTCCAAGCCTTGTTGAGATTATCTTGTGACAGGGTGGTCCAAGCATCAGCTAACATATAGCAGCAGTCTTTGAGATTAAGCTTTTTGGAAAACGCCACCACACTTTCTTCATCTTCAGCCAACAATAAACGACGCAGGACTTCCTTCTTGTACATCTTTTTAAGCTTTGCTATAACACCCTGCTCTATTGGTTGAATCAGTGCTGTTACATTGGGAGGCAGAAAAATTACTTTAAAATTTCCATCAACTGCATTCAATGTATCCGTCTCTGGATGAGATGGTGCATTGTCCAGTAGAAGAATTACTTTTCCAGTTTTCTTTTCTTGTTCTCTCAACCTCTTCACATTTGGGATGAACTAATTTGTATACCAATCAAGAAATATTTCACTATTCATCCAAGCACTCTTCTGTGCTTTGTAGCACAATGGGAGACATGTCACATTCTTTAAACAACGTGGTTTTTTGGCTTTGCCGATCATTAGCACCGGTAAACGATGACTTCCACTGGCATTCGCGGCTACCAAAATTGTTACTCTCTCTTTGCACTTTTTAAACCCAGGGGCAGCTGCTTCGCGCTGAGATGCAAGTGATTTTTGAGGCAATGATTTCCAGTCTAAGCCAGTCTCATCGGCATTATACACATCATCGAGTAAATAACATTCTTCTTCCAAAAAAAAGCCAAGAATATTTCTTTAAAATTTTCAGCGGCAGTTGCATCGCTAGATAAAGATTCCCCTTGAATCTCCAATTCTCGTATGCCATGACGAGATTTAAAGTTTCTTAACCATCCCTGGCTAGTCTTAAAGTCAGGAGGACCGTCAAGTTGATTGTTGAACTGAAGTGCCTTTTCACACAATAGAGAGCCAGAGATAGGTTCCCCTTTGCTTCTTCTTTGCACAAACCATATATACAAAGCCTCTTCCAATTTCAAATCTTTCGCATTTCTCATGGTTTTATGTTTCTTCGACCCATTTTCACTATCCAATTTCGATACAAAACTCATAATTTTATCCTTGTTACTTTTGATGTCAGAGACGGTAGCTTTCCCAACATTGAAAATCCTCGCAAATGAAGACACAGTTTCACCTTTTCCTAGTCTCTTGATAATTTCTGTTTTCGTTTCAATTGACAAAACATTGCGGTTCCTTTTATATGCTTTAGGCCTACTGGAAGATGCCAGATCGCACAGAGAAATACGTGTACACCAAAATTATTCTGCTGTAGTAGCAGACACAATTATTTTAAGTTGAACTGTCTGTTTAGCCAGTGTTCTGCCTAGAACGCACACGTACACTGGATTGGTAAACCAGATATTAACTGACTTTATGATCTAACTGACTTCCTGTACGTAAGCGACCGTCCATTAGCCCATCTCATTGTCTACAAATTGTTCGCACACATTTGAAGCTTGCCGCATCAAAAGATTCAGAACTGTAGTCTAACGTGACTGGTGGCGTCAGATTTTTTTTTCTGGAAAAAGTGTTCGGATAATTGGATGTTCGGATAATTGGGGTTCGGATAAATGGAGTTCTACTATATATATATATACACACATATATATATATACACACATATATGTATACACACATATATATACACACATATATATATACACACATATATATACACACATATATATACACATATATATATACACATATATATATACACATATATATACACATATATATATACACATATATATATGTGTATATATATATAAATTTGAAATTTCCACAGCCGTCGCCTAAAGATCTACCAATTCATCAACTGAGATCTACTCGTAGACCGCGATCGACTGGTTGCCGGACCTCTGGTATAGACCAACAGAATGATGAAACCTTCAAGTAAGGAGCTCAAAATAAAGGTGGATAAAAACTGAGTCCTACGAGTATAACAAAAATGAACTCTCCCTCAGCATGGCATTTTTAGCGTTGCTTGACTCTCAGATTTCATGTATTTTTATTTGAAACTGAAGCTGCACTGATCAGTTTTCAAGATCCTGTGTTGTATGTAATATAGTTATGTTCATAGTTTATTTATTTTATGAGCAATGTATTAAAAATTTCATATTTAAAATCCCGAGAATATTAAATTTAAAAAGAAGAAATTAAATCAAACTTGTGCATTTTTATTTTCTTGCTTCAGTTTCAAGCACAATAAAACATGCAGACAACTTCGGTAAGAATAGATACCAAATATTCTGAAAATCTAATCAACCACAATATAATTTTATTGAAGTATAATCAATTCTATACAAAATATAAAAATGTGCAACTGTATACTGACAAATAAATGAGTATCTTTGTGTTAAATTTATATCTTTCGAATTGTTCTCCTAGCAATATGTTATGTGGATAAACACGGTATGAGTTGTTTCCGCTTATTTTTTATCAATGTAGGGTAGTGTTAACAAACGTTATTAAAATATTTAGAAACTAGCAGTACGTACCCGGCGTTGCCCCGATTATCTAGTAATGACTTATGAAACTTATGCTATCAACAAGCCACAACAGTTAATGAGCAAAGTTGTATGCAGTTGAGTCTTCAAGTAAATGAACTCGTAGTCAGTCAAATTTTCAGAGCGTGTCTCCTGAGGTGTGATGCTTTAGAAATGGAGAAAGGATCCCGTTACACGCCTTTTGAAGCGTATTGGGAATGCGGTGTTAGGCCCGTATTTTCTTGACTATCGGCACACTAGGGGGGTAATGTGGTCAGCATCACGCCGGCCGCCTTAACCTTCCGAGAGTTGTTCTGATACCCAATTCATGAGGCTGGGTCGACACCGGAGCCGTTTGCGGTCTAAAGAATTCCACCTTAACCGGAGATCGAACCATGGACCAGCATTTAGTTTGTTCGTTCCTTCCAATGAAAGGCGATTTTTTAGTGTTTTCATGGGATTTTCATCAAACATTAACAGTTATTCCACGATCATCACCAGCAGTCGAACTGAATGCTTATCTTTGGTGATTGTTCATATTTAAAGACTTTTTGGTCTGGCTTATTGTGTAATTTTTTTATTATTTTTACAAATAAAAATGTGCCTCGATTTTGTGAGGCGCATTCCGTTCACCCTAAACATAGAGACCGTCGATTACATTACGGCGCATGTCCAATTGTAAAGGATTTTGTGGTCTGGATTGTGTACAGTTGATAACTTTGTCTTTTTTGTAATAAAATTTTGCCTCGCTTTGGCGAGGCGCACGCTGTTCAACTTAGGCACTACGCCTGTCGGTTAGATTAGGGTGCTTGTCAAAATATAAAAGATCCTTCGGTCTGGAATAAGTATATTTTGTCTTTTTAAATTAAATTTTGCCTTCTTTTGGTGGGTTGTTCCCCGTTCAATCTAGACACTGGGTCCGTCGGTAATTTTAGGGCGCATTTTTAAATATTAAAGACCTTGTGGTAAGAAATAAGCCCATATTATTTTTTAAAATGCAATTTAGCTCCGTTTTGGCGCACGCTGTTCAACCTAGACACAGGGTCCGTTGGTTAGGTTAGGGTGCATTCCCAAATATAAAAGACCCTTCGGTCTGGCATAAGTACATTTTGTGTCTTTTTTAAATTACGGTACATTTTGCATCTGTTTGTCATGACTTTTCGAGTTCAATCTAGACACTGGGTCCGTCGATTATATTAAGGTTATGCTCCACTTCCTCGATTATATATTAAGGTTAGTGCTTAAATATTAAATACCTTGCGGTCAGAAAAAACTCTATATTATTTTTTAAATAACACACTTTGCCTTGTTTTTGACGAGGGGCACTCTTTTCAACCTAGACACAGAGTCCGTCGATTATATTAGAA
This sequence comes from Oreohelix idahoensis, assembly GCA_024509875.1. Lineage (NCBI taxonomy): Eukaryota > Metazoa > Mollusca > Gastropoda > Stylommatophora > Oreohelicidae > Oreohelix > Oreohelix idahoensis. The sequence goes on along the minus strand of JAMPIV010009180.1, from coordinate 374,873 downwards.
CTCATGTCCAACTATAAAAGATCATGTAGTCTGATTATATCCTAAGTATATGCTACTCAGTGTCTTCTAAAACTATGAACCAGTTCTTAAACATTGAGAAACTACCTTACATCGATATATATATAGTATTGATAACTTTAATACTTCACAAAAATAAATGTTGTTTAGATTTTCAATAAAATTTAAAATGTGTAGTTAACAATTTTATATTGCTCAAAATAACTAAAAATTGGAGTTGTTATTTGCAAACAATGAATGAATGTTTTTATCTTTTGGATTATTTCCGTGATTTATCGCATGAAGTTATTGCGCTTGATTAAAGTCTCTGGTGTATATGAATAGAATCGGAATATTTTAAATAATTTTTTTTCTATCATAACTAAAACATTGAGTTACAAAATGACCCCATGGCGGTTAAATGAATACAAATGTACCTGAAAGGTGGCAACTAAATAAACGCTGCCAGAGTGTGTTCATGGTGGTAAAGAGCCATAAAGTTTCGGTACAATGGTCTGTCGCGGCAAATATGCCGGGTTCGATTCTCGGTATCGACACGCTTCAAATGGGTAAATGGGTACCTGACTTTGCACTTGAGTTAGGGAAGGAAAAGGCAGCGAGAAAGGTAACTGCTTACCCTACCTCTCGATGCTGGACCTAGTATGGTGAAGTCTCTAACACTTCACTCCCCTTCGTCAGTATCTGCTATGGGACTACATTTTACCTTCACTGAGAGACAAGCTCTGAACAAAAATACTTGGACCCCATTCGGAGTCTCAAGCAAGGGCTGTAGAGTCAAGGTCGGAGTCGGGAGTTGGAGTCGGGGAGTCGGTCGTTTTTTAAAATCGGAGTCGGAGTCGGTATAAACTGACGGAGTCCGACTCCAAATTGTATGCTATATGACCAGTAAAAAAAACACTATTCTACGGAAAAAAAACTTTAACGCAGGTGTCCTAAGGCGAGCTCAGGGAGGTCGGTAACCTCGCTTAGAGCAAAAGGGCAAAAGCTCGCTTGATTTTGATTTTCAGTACAAAGGACATGAGGTATAGCAGACATATTGACACCAAGTATTGCTTCAGTACAAAGGTCATGAGGTATAGCAGACATATTGACACCAAGTATTGCTTCAGTACAAAGGTCATGAGGTATAGCATACATATTGACACCAAGTATTGCTTCAGTACAAAGGTCATGAGGTATAGCATACATATTGACACCAAGTATTGCATATACATGTCTTCTGGTGCCAGACTGTCTCGGCTACCCCGTTCCTCTGGATTCACCAGCTTTGTAGGTCATGCTGCATGGGCAACAGCTTGACCTCTTTACCCAAGCGCACAACCTTGCGTCGGTCAAGACATTTTCTTGGGGGCGCGTTTCTATGGTCAGTAGTGACTGACAGGGATACTCTCAGCGAAAAAAAAAAAAAAAAAATTGTAGTCGGAGTTGGAATTCTAAAATTTCAGGATTCGGAGTGGGAAAATGTGTTGAGAACTTCCATGGAGAACGTAAACCTTTGTTTGAGAACTAGTAGTTAAAGCTATGCAAAATATTTCTGATAAAGTTATGCAAGACAATGTTGACTAGTTCTCAAAAGATTTTTGACTTTCGGTCAAGAGATAAAGATATTAGAGTTAACGTACAAGGAGCGTTGACCTTCAACAAAATCATGCCAAGTCCTCTCCTGTCATTGGCCATCAGCCCATGGTCTTTCCATACATTCTTCGTCATTTTTTATTTCTGTGTCTAATTGTCTTCTCCACGTATTTCTCAGTCTACCTGTACATCTCGTACCCTGGAGATCCCATAACAAGGACTACCTTGTAATACTTTCAGCAGGTTTCCTCAATGTGTGTCCTATCTATCGCCAACGTTTTCTTCTCAGCTCTTATTTCACTGGCACTTGTGTGGCTTTTGTCAGTATTTCCACAATGGTGACACTGTGGGTATTTAGATCCATCTATTCTACAAAAATTATCTATAACACTAATGCAAAGCTCTTTATGGTTATAAGTGCTTTACATACTGCGCTAATGAATTAGCCATTAGAATAATATATCTAATACCAATTTTTTGATCTGTAAATTCTAAAATTCAACCAATTTAAAGTACTGAGCATATGTAATGTTTTCTCTTCAGGTGAAGAAACCAGGGGGTCAAAACACTTTAAATTACAATACAATTAACATTTAATGAAGACATAGTGGAGTATTCAAACATAGTAAGTTAAATATAAAGGCCGTGGTTATAGGAAGGGCTTTGGTGCAAGCTGCCTGCAAGGAGGTACTGCTGTAGTGGCGGCGTATTCCTAAATGAACGAAAAAGAAACGGAAATACGAATGGGTATTAATAAAAAAAACATCAATAGCATTAACAGTAGAAGTGGGAGTGGTAGTAATGGTGGTAGTAGTAGTAGTAGTAGCAGATGTAGCAGCAGTAGTCGTAGTAATAGTAGTGGCAATAGTATTAGTAATGGCAGTAGTTGTAGTAGTAATAATAGTACTTACTAACTTACTTACCTTTTTCCTTCCACTATCGTCGTGAAGCGTAGTGTGTAGGAGACATTTGAGTTCCCGAGTGTGCCGCCTTGGCTGCTGTAAGCCCGTGTTGTTGTAGGATATATGTGTTGTTGTAGGATGTATGTGTTGTTGAAGGATATATGTGTTGTTGTAGGATTTGTGTGTTGTTGTAGGATATATGTGTTGTTGTAGGATTTGTGTGTTGTTGTAGGATATGTGTGTTGTTGTAGGATATATGTGTTGTTGTAGGATTTGTGTGTTGTTGTAGGATATATGTGTTGTTGTAGGATGTATGTGTTGTTGTAGGATGTATGTGTTGTTGTAGGATGTATGTGTTGTTGTAGGATGTATGTGTTGTTGTAGGATGTATGTGTTGTTGCAGGATGTATGTATTGTTGTAGGATGTATGTGATGTTGTCTGCCCATCTGCCTCTTGGTCTTCCCCGTGCTCTGAACCCAGATCTTCTAGTGCTGTAGGCGAGTAGTGGTAATTTATTGGGTTTCATTCTCTTGAAATGGCCAAACCACATGATTTTCTGTGTCTCTATGTAACTTGTCGGCGTCTGTGGCCTAATGGATATGAACGCAGTTTCATAATCCAGATATACCAGGTTCGAAACCTGCTGCAGGTGGTTTGGTAGCAGATCGCTCTGTGTGGATTTTTAACAATGGTATAAGAGCCGTACCGTTCAGAAAGCAATGGCAAACTACTGAATGAAAAAAATTGCCTAGAAAAATCACAAACAGCCAATAAAAGCTGGGGTTGATTGCCACGTCCTGTAAAGGATAAGCAACTAACTATGTAACTTGATGCAGGATTTTGTTCCCATCATTTTTCTGATGTCACCATTTCTCATTCTGTCTCTCCTGGTAACATAATTCCTTTTCTTTAGCATATCACCTGACAAGGCATGACTTTCTCTTCCTGTGCTTTGGTCAGTAGTAGTAGTAGTGGTGGTGGTAGTAGTCGTAGTGGTGGTGGTAGTGGTGGTCGTGGTGGTGGTAGTGGTAGTAGTAGTGGTAGTGATAGTAGTAGTAGTAGTGGTGGTGGTAGTAGTCGTAGTGGTGGTGGTAGTGGTGGTCGTGGTGGTGGTAGTGGTAGTGGTAGTAGTAGTGGTAGTGATAGTAGTAGTAGTAGTGGTGGTGGTAGTAGTCGTAGTGGTGGTGGTAGTGGTGGTCGTGGTGGTGGTAGTGATAGTGGTAGTAGTAGTGGTAGTGATAGTAGTAGTAGTGGTAGTGACAGTAGTAGTAGTGGTAGTGACAGTAGTAGTAGTAGTAGTGATAGTAGTAGTAGTAGTGGTAGTGATAGTAGTAGTAGTAGTGGTAGTGACAGTAGTAGTAGTAGTGGTAGTGATAGTAGTAGTAGTGGTAGTGATAGTAGTAGTAGCAGTGGTAGTGATAGTGGAAGTAGTAGTGGTAGTGATAGTAGTAGTAGTAGTGGTAGTGGTAGTAGTAGTAGTAGTGGTAGTGGTAGTGGAAGTAGTATTGGTAGTGATAGTAGTAGTAGTTGTAGTAGTAGTGGTAGTAGTAGTGGTAGTAGTAGTGGTAGTAGTAGTAGTGGTAGCAGTAGCAATAGCAGTAGCAGTAGTAATAGCAGTAGCAGTAGTAATAGTAGTAATAGTAATAATAATACAGAAGATCTGGTTTAACACAAATAATACGTTTGCATGTACACTTTATTCTGCGTGATCATTATTTTAGTTCAGCATCAGCTGGAGCACAGGCCTTCATCAAATTAATGCCAAGTCCTACTGCCTGTGTCGTCCTCTCATGGTCTTTCCATGTATGCAATGTCCCTTTCATTTATGTCTCCTTTTTATATTCTCCACTTGCTTTTCTATCTCCCCCTATCTCTCTTACCCTGTGAATACCTGAACAAAGACAGCAGTGCAATGCTATCAACAATGTTTTTCTGCATGCTGATCACAAATTACTGTTACGTGCCTACCTTTGAAAAAAAAGCTCAATAAGGTGCCTACTATTCCTATATTGCGTGTATGTAAAGCGAGTGTATTTAGATAGCACCAGAAGCGACTTCTGGTAATGACCTGTTGTGTGTTTAAACTGAATGCTCCACGTTTTCTGTGTTTTACTTCAAGTGTGAATACCAGGACACGATGTATCTAACTATGTCGGCCAATCAATATCATCCTTGACATAGAGCCTTCAAGCCAGGTCTGGAATCATGTTTTTTTCTTTGACGTAAAGCGACCGTTTCCAGCTTCCTTGCACTGAAGATTATCGCTTCCGGCATGTGCATTCTATTAACAACTATAACATTGTTCTATATTATAGCTGTCTTCTTGCAAGATATTTTAATGTTGAAGTCCAACAAGTTTAAACTCTATCTATCTATCTATCTATCTATCTATCTATCTATCTATCTATCTATCTATCTATCTATCTATCTATCTATCTATCTATCTATCGGAGCCGCGCTGGTGTAATGGTTACCACATTGCGCTGGCGATCATGTGTTCAAGGTTCAAGCCCGGGCGTGTGCATTTGAAGAAATGTCATCGACCGGGATTTTGACTGAATAACCTGAACGGCTCTTGAGATAAACCCTCTGTGGATGGGAAGGAGTTGGAAGGAAAGTCCACAGGTTCCCCAGCCTCGCAATGACATGTCATTGGGCCGAAGGGCTGAAAGCCCAAGTGCCGCTGGTTAAGAAAAAAAAATCTATCTATCTATCTATCTGTCTGTCTGTCTGTCTGTCAGTCGGTCAGTCAGTCAGTCAGTCAGTCAGTCAGTCAGTCTGTCTGTCTGTCTGTCTGTCTGTCTGTCTGTCGGTCGGTCGGTCCGTCGGTCGGTCGGTCCGTCCGTTCGTTCGTCCGTCCGCCTATCTGTCTGTCTGTCCATCCGTCCGTCTGACTGTCTGTCTGTAAGTCCGTCCGTCTGTCAATCATTTCGCTGGCTGTCCACTTTTACCCCGCTAATTCATAAGCTATAAGCGCCACTTACCTTACTATATTTTACATTTATTATTGAAGTATTGACTTTTCCAGACTGTTCTTCCTATTATTTCATTGAGCACATACACTTTTATAATAATGATTATCTACTCTTTCTATTTGTTTTTCCCCTTCAGTTTCTTCGTCTCGCTCACCTGTTTATCTTTCAATTAAGCCCTGTCGTTTTTTGACGTAATGGCTTCCTATTCATTCTTACATCTATCTCCTTGTGCTGCCTTTGTGAGTTCTGCCCACAGAATTCTTGAACAAGAACTGCCTAGTAATGCTAAAAATAATTTCATTATTGTATGCGTTACGAGTTTTCCCGCCAAATCGCGTCCCGAAAGATATTTTCAATTACCAACTGGCAGGTGGCGAAAGAACAATCAGCTGAGGCTCAAAGATGTGTGCCAGAACGAACGAACGAACTTTATTTTCAAAGGGTTAAGACTGGGGCACGCAGGCCCGTCTTCAAAAGAGACATTAAGGCACCGGACATAAATCCAGCAACCTGGGAGGATGAAGCTGCCAATCGTACCAAGTGGTGATGCTCCCTACGGCGTCACCTCAGATTGGGCGAAAAGAAACTCTCACAACAAGCAGAAGAGAAAAGAACACGCAGAAAGGAATAGAAAGTCGAAAAGCAGTGGAGGGCTCATCAGGTGCGCATTCCCATCGTCAGTTATAACTGAAGAGAGCTATTTGGGGCTTGCTGTCAACCTATAAACTATATTGACATTACACGGTGTCTTGTATAAGCATAATTTGTAATACATTTCTTTTCTATTCTCTGTAACACTTCCACCACCACCACCCCCACACTCGGAGATCCAAACGGTATCATGTTCTGATGCTTCGTATGTTTATTTATTCGGAAGTTTCATTTCTTCTAACATTAAGGTGCCCTCATCTGTAGTTATCTGCATTCTTCTAACATTAAGGTGCCCTCATCTGTAGTTATCTGCATTCTTCTAACATTAAGGTGCCCTCATCTGTAGTTATCTGCATTATTCTAACATTAAGGTGCCCTCATCTGTAGTTATCTGCATTATTCTAACATTAAGGTGCCCTCATCTGTAGTTAACTGCATTATTCTAACATTAAGGTGCCCTCATCTGTAGTTATCTGCATTCTTCTAACATTAAGGTGCCCTCATCTGTAGTTATCTGCATTATTCTAACATTAAGGTGCCCTCATCTGTAGTTATCTGCATTATTCTAACATTAAGGTGCCCTCATCTGTAGTTATCTGTATTATTCTAACATTAAGGTGCCCTCATCTGTAGTTATCTGCATTCTTCTAACATTAAGGTGCCCTCATCTGTAGTTATCTGCATTATTCTAACATTAAGGTGCCCTCATCTGTAGTTATCTGCATTATTCTAACATTAAGGTGCCCTCATCTGTAGTTATCTGCATTATTCTAACATTAAGGTGCCCTCATCTGTAGTTATCTGCATTCTACTAACATTAAGGTGCCCTCATCTGTAGTTATCTGTATTATTCTAACATTAAGGTGCCCTCATCTGTAGTTATCTGCATTCTTCTAACATTAAGGTGCCCTCATCTGTAGTTATCTGCATTATTCTAACATTAAGGTGCCCTCATCTGTAGTTATCTGCATTCTTCTAACATTAAGGTGCCCTCATCTGTAGTTATCTGCATTATTCTAACATTAAGGTGCCCTCATCTGTAGTTATCTGCATTATTCTAACATTAAGGTGCCCTCATATGTAGTTATCTGCATTCTTCTAACATTAAGGTGTCCTCATCTGTAGTTATCTGCATTATCCTAACATTAAGGTGCCCTCATATGTAGTTATCTGCATTCTTCTAACATTAAGGTGCCCTCATATGTAGTTAACTGCATTATTCTAACATTAAGGTGCCCTCATCTGTAGTTATCTGCATTCTACTAACATTAAGGTGCCCTCATCTGTAGTTAGCTGCATTATTCTAACATTATGGTGCCCTCATCTGTAGTTATCTGTATTCTTCTAACATTAAGGTGCCCTCATCTGTAGTTATCTGCATTATTCTAACATTAAGGTGTCCTCATATGTAGTTATCTGCATTATTCTAACATTAAGGTGCCCTCATATGTAGTTATCTGCATTATTCTAACATTAAGGTGCCCTCATCTGTAGTTATCTGCATTCTTCTAACATTAAGGTGCCCTCATCTGTAGTTATCTGCATTCTTCTAACATTAAGGTGCCCTCATCTGTAGTTATCTGCATTATTCTAACATTAAGGTGCCCTCATCTGTAGTTATCTGCATTATTCTAACATTAAGGTGCCCTCATCTGTAGTTATCTGCATTATTCTAACATTAAGGTGCCCTCATCTGTAGTTATCTGCATTCTACTAACATTAAGGTGCCCTCATCTGTAGTTATCTGCAACTTCGTCACCATTATTCTCCTTTTCGCTTCGTATTGAGCATAGAGCCAGCACCGCTGCTGGCCTTAGAGGAAGCTTGCATGAAACATTAACATGTTAGGGCAGTGGTGGTTTAAGGAGCAATTATTTTTACATGATGAGACTGCCATTCTTCTACACAACCTCACATTAGTGTTTTGTACAACATGCTTGACCGAGCAGTAGATATATTCTTTATTTACCTTCTCACTGACGCCTGAAACTATACGGGACTTGTGTATGCCTCAACTCGCCTAGTACTCTAAGCGCGCAATAAGGTATTTTTTTTTTCCTATTCGTGTTTATCTTTTCCTGTATATGTGCACTCTCTCATTAATCCCTGCAGAGATGTCACTTCTCTCCTTAATGCGTCTAGTCACCTTTTAGACCACTCAAAATCACTCTCTCCTCCATGCTTCTACTCTCCAAACGCGTATGCACTCAATCCTCTTTGTGTGCACATGATAATTTAACCTCTGACAATTTCCTACATTCATTTCAGACAATGTTCTCCTCCTCCTACCTCACTAATGGTCCGATTCTCCCCCACGCTCAAACAAATTTGCTTGATGGTTTTGGACCAGAGAAATAAAGCCGTTGGGTCCCTAGCGAACTTACTCGACATCAGGTTCAGGAGCCATCTAATGTAATTTGTCATATGGGCTTCTATTATAATAAGAGATGCACCTTCTGTGCCGGATCCTAAGAGTATTTTTTTAAAAGTTGACGTGGAAAACGAGAACTGCTGATTTAAAAAAAAAGCAGAAAATAAAATTGTTATATACACATGATCAGAAAGAAAAAAAAATAAAGACCGTACAATACAAAAATTACTATATTCATCAGGGGAAATAAAAAGCAAGGGAAAGTATATAATGTTAAAACTATACATAACTGGCATAAATTTAAGACAATTTAAAAGACCATTTATATTAATGTATATTGCAGTAAAAGAAAGTAATACTAGTATTGTTAAAAAATAAATAATATATTATTTTTTTATTTTACTAAAATCAAACAAATAAATATTATATTTTTGTTATGTTTATTAGTATTGCTGGAATGGTTTAATGTTTTAACTTTAAATAAATATAATGCATTATTCTTAAAGACCAATAATCCATCCTTTACATTCTCTAACTGTGGTGTAACCAGAGGGGGGAGTCACAAAAAAACTATAAAAATAGTTATAGTAGTAATAAGTCTGTAATGTTAATTTCCACTTGTAATGACAATACTGCTGTACATCATACATGATATGCCTAAATGGATTTTTAAACGTAAGTGTGCCAAAGAGAGGCCGACCAAAAACAACCTGGCGGAGAACTATGGGGGCCAAGATGCAAAGAATGAACCAGAGTCGGAGCATTGCACGAAGGATGGCCACTGACCGAGCAAGGTGGAAGCAGTTTGTTGCTACCCTACAAGACGGCACCAGGCCACCGACTGCTTTGACAATTCGCGGTTAAGGATCAAAGAAGAAGCTGCCAAGTTGAGTTGTTATACAACCTTATTCTGTGTTACAATTGCCAAATAGGGCCTTCACAGCCTCCTCCAGCTTAGGGCCTCACCATGTCTAAATCCGCCTCTGCCTAAAATCCATTCATGGACCCTCGAGGGGGCCGCGGTCCTGTCACGGGATCTACTCCCCTTGCTCTGCAGTAGTGGTCCAACAGTGACCAAAATTCAGAGTATCTACTAAGAGGTTTCAAAAGTGTCTTCCTTTCGCTCAAGATTACTCTTTGCAGAGATGTGAATTCAATAATGGTGCTTCAATTTTAGGGAGCTTTATAGGATCTTAAAGAAATCAAGTATTACGGCTAATAGGATCTTTTTATCTTACCTGACCTTCTATGAGTTAGGACTTTGCTCGCTCTGATGATGTTGGTTGGTTTCTGCTCCAGCCAATGCTTGGTCTTTGCAGGTTATGGACTGGTTCACCAGTCATTGGTCAAGTCTTGTGGCCGCAACACGTTCCTCGTGGAGTAATTGCGAAGATGGCCCAGCATCTGTTTAGACCCGTCTGCTGTAGGTGTCTAGCTCTGACTGCAGGCCACTTATACCACTCACTTGTTCCACAGATAGCACCACCAATTGGTACCACCGACTAGTATCATGAAATAAGAGAGATAGAAATATCCTCCTGAGTATTGTGTTTCCTGCCACACAATCAGCTGTTCACCTCCCCTTTTCATTCCACCATCCCAACTGCCTCAGAACTTTACCCTCTCTGAGCATTAATGTTAATCCCAGTGAGCGGAAAACATCCATTGCTTTTATATTGAACATGTTTACATTTACTTTTGCACTGGTTGAAAATGTTAATATAATAAGCGTGTACATCATTTCTATCATCATCCACTCCATGCTCCATACGGATCTTGGGACTACCTCTGCTTTTGGTTCTCTATGAGAAACCCGCAAAAAGCAGTCACCAGCTCTTACAGTAGTGGTTTATGAAATCAGCATTCTATATAACTTAATTGCAAAACAGTGTCACATTATCTTCTTCTCTTTACTTTTATCGTGTTTTTTTTATTTCATTCATCTTTTCTACTGGTCTTTTTCCATGCATCATATCTTTCTTTCTTTTCTTTTTTCTTTTTTTTTCCTCTTTTTTTTCTTAATTAGCAAGTTTCCCTTTATTATCGAGTCACACTCTGTTCGACCTAACCACAAGGTGTCTTTGGTTGTATTATGGCGTGTATTTAAATGAAAATAATCGAATGTCCTACTTTTATCTCACTTCAGTTAATTAATGTCAATCGGTTCTTCTTTTTCTTAATATTATTTCATTGATATCATACACTTCTGTGTCATACTTTTTTGCATGTCTTGTATTTTTCTTAGTTTCCCCCTGTAAAGATTAACCCTTCCACCAGTGCTCACCAAGCCTTCCAATCTATGGCAGTATCTGAGCTCACTTTGTATGTTCTTGTGACCGTGCCGTCCATTTCTTTTTGTTTTATGTCTCTCTAACTAATTTTTTACCTTGTCTTTCACTTCTTTTTCTTATTGTTTTCTCGTCAGTTTCTTTCCTCTAAGCTGTAATTTTTCTTTGTATCTCTGTATTTCTCTTTAATTGTTGCGGTCTTTCGTATTCTCGTCCTTTCTCTTGCGCTTTCTTTCATTCTTTACCATCTTTAAATACCACTTTGTCACACCCTAGAACATCACGACACACCGATTTAAAGGATTGTCGAGGCGGCACAAAATGTCCTTCCCCTTTCTATCTTTGCCCTAATTTTCTTTCCTGGCCCGTATGGAACTTCTACAAGTGGCATTAAGACAAAGCTCAATTTCATCGCAAGAAAGAATTCCTGTCACTTAACCCCGGCCCTTCCCTGATTTTCTTCTTCTGAGTTCAGTTTTACATAGCAGAAACTGCATCTTCCAGCAAAGAAATTCAGATCATAAACGATAACAAGAGAACAAATCATGCGAGAATGGGAATACAGTGCTTCTGAAGCTAGCTTTTGTCACATTAATTCTGAGAAATGAGCCATACACGTGAGCCTGGTGTCATATTTATTGATTAATGTTATGGTTCTATCATTTAGCCACAGATATGCTTTGTAATAATTAGAAAATAATATAAAACAGGAATGATCTGGTGTACGTTGCGTCGAGGCTGATGGGAAAGTGTGGTAAAATATCGCTAATCGTTCTTACCCTGCAGCCAGCTTTGTTACAGATGAGAAATAATGGTTTGGAGAACGAACAAACGAACGAACGAACGAACGAACGAACGAACTGTATTTTCAAAAGGTTGAGAATTGGGCACGCAGGCCCGTCTGACATTCTGCCCTTCCTTTCTCTCGTCTTTTATACTGATTTCATTTATTCTCACACGCATTTTACCCATCAATGTAAAGGAATTCAACGTTGTAACGGTAAAATAATAGCATATTCACATTTACATCATCTAATTATAAACATGAAATAAAATATGTTGAAAAGTACAAACATTATCATTAAACCTACATTCGATATTATATCATTTGTTCGCAAAAATAATCACTTGGGGGGAGGGGGGGCAGAGGGGGGGGGGGGGGGCAGATAATCAGAACTCATAAAGTATTCGAAAAGTCTACGATTGTACGAATAGAGACTGATGTTGTTATTTTTTAGATAATGTGGAAGATAGTTCCAAAGATGAGCAGCAGAGTAAGCTAAGCTTTTCTTGAATAAGTCAAGTCTAGGCTTGGGCCCTTGTATTTGGTTAAGGCGTTGACTGCGTCTTTCATTGTATTTGAACATTGGCCACAGATGTGTTGGAGCATTCTGTGACGGGATTTTGTGAACAAATTTAGCTTTGTTATACAGAAAGCGCTTTCTTAGAGGCAGTATTTTGAGATCTTTATATAGATCTACACACTGTGTTTGGCAGTTGTCAGAAACTAGACGCACTTCACGCTTTTGTAGTGAATGGAGTCTTTCTGTGTTGGACATAGAACAACCATCCCAGATTGTGGAGCAATAGTCAAGGTTTGTTTGTATGTGAGATATATAGAAAAATGTTCGTGCTTCTTCATCTAGGAAATTTTGATTTTAGCTAACTGGTAAACTTTTTGTGCCGTTTGCTTGGTCAGTGCATGTACATGTGAGTTCCAATTTAGATGCTGGTCAACGACTATTCCTAGAGATTTATGTTCATTAACGTTTTCAATTGGTGAGGTACCAATGTAGATCTGAAGTGTTGTTTTCTCTGAATTTTGTAATTTTTGTCTAGTTGATATAAACATGCATTTTGTTTTAATTATATTTATTAGCATGCGATTTCCGATGCTCCACTTGATCAGATTATCTGTATCTTTTTGTAACGATAGTTCAAGTGTGTTGCAACTTGTATCACTCGTGTAGACAGTACAGTCATCAGCAAATAGGTCACAGGATGCGTGCTCGACGTGTAGTGGAAGGTCATTAATGTATATGGCAAAAAGTAGATGCCCAAGAATAAAGCCCTGAGGAACGCCGGTATTTATTACGGTTGGGTTTGAACAAGAGTTATTGTAAGAAACTACATGTTTTCTGTCTGACATGAATGATTTAATTATCGTCACTAGTTGAAGGTTTACTGTTGATGTTTCTAGTTTTCTATTTAAAATAGCATGATCTATCATATCAAATGCTTTATTAAAGTCTACAAAAACTACCCCACATATGTTATCGTTATTAATATTTGCCAGTTGTCAATCATCTTAGAGCTGTGTGACATGAATGTTTAGTTCTAAACCCCGACTGACTATCAATTAGCAAGCCGTTGTTAATTAGGTGTTGTAGTGTTATTTTATGTATGTGTTTTTCTAGTGGCTTGGATAGCGATGATCTTAAGGATATTGGCCTATAGTTACAAAGGTTATTATAGTCGGAAGAGCCAGGTTTTAAGATAGGATATACCTTAGCGACTTCAAAGTGCCACGGAAAGTAACTCCGTGCGATATATTGATTGTATATGTATGTAAGCGAATCACTAATAGCTGGGGCCGCATAACGCAGTATTCGATTACTGACTCCGTCGTCCTGATGAGTTATTATCTTTAAGGCCTAGAAGATAGTTATACACTTCATTAACTGTCATAAACGGAATGTTGGATGGCATTGTGTTGGTACATTTGTTCTCACAAAATACTGACAGCCTGCTTAAGTCACAAGGTGAATTTGGTATTGTAGATTTAAGACTGTTTATTTCTGCCTGAAGGTAATTGCTGAAGTCTGTGCAAGTAAATGAAGTATTAGGGGTTGACGAGACTGATAGATTTCGCTTGTTCGCTAAAGTGTTGATTGCTTTCCATATATCTTTACTGTTTGTTTTGTTCTGAACCAAATTTTTAGAGTAATTTTTTTTCTCTACGAATTAAATATTGCACGTTGTTCCTCTGTGCTCTGTATATGTTAAAGTCCTTGTTTTTAAAACTTGATCTCTCTGCCTCATGGCTTCTAGCAATGCTTGTGTGATCCAAGGAGATTTGATCTGTCGTTTCACACGAACTTCTTTAGTTGGTGCGTGGTTATCAAACACACAACGAAAGATACGTGTCCAATTGGCAATTGCATCATCGGGATCAGAAAGCTGGTAAACACTGGCAAGAGGTGCATTTCGCAAATCATGTAAAAATAGTTCACGGTTGAAATTTTTAAAACTTCTAAATTTAATACTGATTTGTTTATTTCTTGGAGCTTTATATTTATTCTTTGACCACGTGCAACATATAGGATAGTGGTCACTCATCGCGACTGTAGAAACAGAGCATTCTATAATGTTTTCTGCACAGGTGACTTAGATGTGGTCAATGGTTGTGGATGATGTTTTTGTTACCCTGGTAGGCGGGTTGACTATTTGTTTTAGGTTGTATGATAGTATGATGTTTTCCCACGTTTGGTTTGTGTTGTGCATGTCGATGTTGAAATCGCCTAGAAGAATAATTTATTTGGCAGTGGTAAATACTTTATCCATCAGAGTGGTGAAATCTTCATACCAGATGGCTCCTGCACTGGGGTTTCTATAAAGATACCCGAGTAGGAATTGTCCCTGAGTCGGTAGTTTTATTTCTAACCATATGCACCCAGTCTCTGCTGTCTCTGCATCGCTTCTGCGGCGATAACTAATAGAAGTGGAAATATAAACTACTCTACCTGTTTCTAGCTTTCTACTTGAGTCTCGTCGAACAGTTTTAAAGCCATTTAGGGTAATTTCATCATCTGATATTTTGTCGCTCAAACGACTTTCGGAAAGTGCAAAAACATGAACATTTTTATTCAGAATTCGTGTAAGCTCATGAAGTTTGCCTAATAAATGGTAAATGTTCAGGTGGCCCAGCCGTAGACCATCCTTAATTAGCCATTGGGTCTGATAGGTATGCATTTTATTTTGGCGAGTGGTTTAAAAATGTAAATAACAAAAGCAGTTTTACATACGAAACCCACGAAAATTTAAACTACGAGTAATTAACGGCACCAAGTAAGTGAAAATACAAATGTTAGTACTTAACGTACGAACACTTGGTACAAGTATTGCTAAACATTACAGTTAACTGAAATTGTCAGCAGTATATTAAAATAGTCACACAAAAGTAGGCACGTACGTTTTCACACCACAACACTAAAATTCTAACAAAGTAATTTTAAAAACACTGAGAGAATACGAATTAAAAAAAAAAAAAATAAATGAAATAAAAAAAAAATCTTGCAAGTAAGGAAAAAAGAACTGTCGAAGGCCTGCCGCCAATGAAATTAGAGTGTTATGAGAAAGTAACAAAGTACATATTACTTTATGCGTTACAGTAATCAACTAATTTTCCAGGGGAGAGACGGCTTTGGTCACAGGGATTAAGTCAATGAAAAAAAATGAGTGTATTCATCATCGATAATGGATGTCTCTGTCAGGTATATTGTAGAAAAGATATAAGAGTTGTTGGTTGGTGACGTTTGTTTATTGGCGTTCTTCTGACTGATTTAAAGTACAGTACAGTGGGGCCCAGGGTAGTTCTCAGGGCTATCTGATAAGACAAAGAAAAGAATATGCCTACTGCTGCCTGTGACAATTTGTACAAGGCAACCTCATCATGTAAAACAGATTGCCACAGAAACCGCCGATGCACGAGTTTGTGAACGCTTACTGTAAGCTTCATGCAAAGGGACTAGCCACAGTGGTAGTTACATGCTCCATTTAGAACGAAAATGAAGATGATGATGACAGTGGGGCCACCTCAGGCATGTCGTACAAGACGGCTACTTTTAGGTTATGCTTGGGGCTGGCAAACTCATTATGAAAACACATTGCAACAGCAACCAAGAGAATGCTTAATGCAGGCTTCATGCAAGGGGCCAACTAAAGTGATGGCTGCATGCTCCATAAGGGGCCAACAGAACAATATATGATGAATGCCAGTGGGGCCCCAACATACAAATATATGATAAATGTCAATGGGGCCCCAACAAGCAATGTCCACAAAACCATTGTATATTGAAAATATCTTAAGCTGAAACCAATAACACGTCGATTTCCTGTGATTCGTAATATGTGATGTCATGTTTGGACGACCCCTGTGGATGATCACTGTCACACCAACTTAAAAGAGCATGTTCAGCCACACTTTTACAATATAGCAGAGGTAGACCAATAAACACATGGAGAAGAGAACTGGATACATAAGTGAAAATGAATATGAAAAATGGAAAGAACAGGAGCTGATGGCACGTTACAGGAAGACTTGGCATGTATGTTTTGAAGGCCTATGCTCCATAGAGAGCTAAAGGGTATTGTATTGTTTGTCACAATATAGAGTTTCCTACCATGACCACTACAAACATAAAATTTTGACTTTAACACTAGTGGCTAAAGACAATGCAGAAGGCTATAGCACATGCACCACTCTATCTATGCAACTGAAAGATATGCAATAACACAGCTGAAAGATATACCATACGACAACTGAAAGATATGCGATATGACAACTGAAAGATATGCAATACCACAACTGAAAGATATGCAATATCACAACTGAAAGATATGCAATACGACAACTGAAAGATATGCGATATGACAACTGAAGGATATGCAATACGACAACTGAAAGATATGACATACGACAACTGAAAGATATGCAATACGACAACTGAAAGATATGCGATATGACAACTGAAAGATATGCGATATGACAACTGAAAGATATGCAATACCACAACTGAAAGATTTGCAATACCACAACTGAAAGATATGCAATACCACAACTGAAAGATATGCAATACGACAACTGAAAGATATGCAATACCACAACTGAAAGATATGCAATACCACAACTGAAAGCTGTGCAGTGATCTTCAATCTGACTTCGCATCTTTTGTGTGTGAATGTGCTTTTGTGCAGAAAAATAAGTTTAATTATATTCCTTGTCTTGTAGCCAAATCAAATAACAATAACTCGAGCAAGAACATAGCACGCTGATAAATATGCTGAAACATTATATACTTTTAATTATTTTAAAAAAACACTCCTGACTCAAAGAAATGCCAAAGGAAAGCTAAGTAATAAAAACAAAAATATAAAGCCACAAACTAAATCATTGAGAGTCAAATTAGAAAGATGGTAACGATAACTTCTTTCAGCGAGGTGTGTTAGCAGACGTGTCACAAAATACGGGGTGTCTCAAAAAAGTCTATTCCTTTTTTAATTTGTGCTAATAATGTATTTTCGATACTTTTCACAAAATATAAGCATATTTATTAGGAAATAGCGCTCAGTAACATTTTGATCACTTGGATTAATTATTAAACTTTCACAAGAGCTTCTGTATTATTTGCATTATTTGTCCTTTTGTAGATATAATAAATATAATATTAAAAAGCGTAATCATTTTTTGAGACACTGAGTATATATACATATATATCGTGCAGTGTTTACAAAAGCGAACAACAAGTACATTGCAACAGACCACACATTTTAATTTCATCATTTATTTCAACAGAATCTGAGCAATTCAAATATGGAATAAAATTACCACACAGCTCATAATAATCTTTCGAATTCTCTTGATTTGCAGCTTAGATGGATGAACACAAAGAAACAAAGAATGATAATTAAGAGAGGAAAAAAACGCATTATATATTTATCGCTATCGGTGTCCAAATCTAGTATTTATTCTATTAAAACCATATGAAATGTTTGTTTATCGTGTGTATTTTTAAGATCGACGCCAAACTGGCAGGGAGGTTATTGCGCGTGTTCAACAGAAATGTTTCATTTTTAAATTATGTTTTGTACAATTAATATTTATATTTTATTTTAAGCTGTCTTATAATTCGTTAAGTCGTAACCGAATATTACTGTAACGATGAGTGGGACACAGAGATTTTGAACGTCAGCGATTTTAAATGGGACAAATCTTCAATGCTCAGATAATCTTATAGAAAAGTGGTTTAAAAGTTAAATGAGAATGTTTGGCAATACAATGCACGACTCAAAATTATATGTTGGTGATTTGACATGTAGCATTAATTGTATTTTACCTGTATTGACAAAAAACCTCATCTTTTATAATCTCTCGTTCACATCCAAGTTTATTCAGCATAAGATTCGCAATTCAACTTGAAAAGCAGAACTTTTAAAATCAAATTTTCTATGTGGCTAACCATTGATACCACAACATTTCCAATTATCAGTAGTTATCAACCTTCCATTCTCATTCTCCACACTACTGTAAAATATTCTTAACTAACATTACATAACTTAAACTTGTATTTAAAATACGTATCACATACAAGGGATCATGTTTCATTTTTGCGTACAGAGCAATTTATCGATAGATCTAACAAAAATGTTTCTCTGAAGCAATCATTTCATCCATCAGATACTTCTGGGCTTCCACATTCTCTAAAGTGGAGTGGGTAATTGATTTACGCTATCACTGATGGGTGCTCCAGCCTTGTAGAATATTGAATATCTTGCCCCGTCTGATATCGCATATCACAGCCAAGTTATATCCTCAATGTTCTCATCTGGACAAATCCTAAATCAGAACTTTAAGAGGAGCACGTGCAGAAGCCACAAATGTGAGCCATCCATATTGTAATGTTAAAGACATAACGATGAGATAAATAAATCATGCAGCAGAAAAACGCCATTTTATACAAACAACACAAACGCCCCATGTTTGTTCGAAAATGATTTAACAGAGTTGCGTCAAATAAATTCTGGCAGAATTCAATATACGGTTTAAGTCAAGATTGTGAGTTTCTGAGCGAATGTTGAATAGAATACTGGGAAGAAATTAACAATGAACCAACATTAAAAGTTTGAATGGCTAAGTCTATCCTATACTCGCGATGACTCTTTCATCGCCATCATCATCATCATCATCTTCATCATTATTATTCATCATCAATATCATATTCATCATCATCACAACCACCACCACCACCATCATCATCACCATCATCATTATCCTCTTCATCATCAATATCATATTCATCATCGTTACTATAATCATCATCATATCATCATCATCAACATTATTATCATCAGCAGCATCATCATCGTCGCTGTCGTCGTCGTCATCATCATCATCACCACCACCACCCCAATCACCATAATCATCATCATCGTCACCACCATCATCGTCAGCTTCATCATCATCATCACTCCTTGAATTGATGGGTAAAATATATGTGAGAATAAATGAAATCAGTATAAAAGACGAGAGAAAGGAAGGGCAGAATGTCAGACGGGCCTATGAGCCCAATTCTCAACCCTTTGAAAATATAGTTCTATCTATCTATCTATCTATCTATCTATCTATCTATCTATCTATCTATCTATCTATCTATCTATCTATCTATCTATCTATCTATCTATCTATCTATCTATCTATCTATCTATCTATCTATCTATCTATCTATCTATCTATCTATCTATCTATCTATCTATCTATCTATCTATCTATCTATCTATCTATCTATCTATCTATCTATCTGTCTGTCTCCCTCTCTGATAATGTTTGTACTTTTCAACATATGTTATGTCATGCTAAGTAATTAATGTTAATATTGGTGTGCTATATTATTATTTTACTTTACAACGTTGAATTCTTGAATTTGATATGTAAAATACATATGAGAATAAATGAATTCAGTATGAAAGGTGAGAGAAAGGAAGGGCAGAATGTCAGACGGGCCTGCGTGCCCAATTCTCATCGCTTTGAAAATAAAGTTCGTTCGTTCGTTCGTTCGTTCATCGTCACTGTCGGCGTGGTCATCATTATCATCATCACCACAATAACCATCATCATCATCACCACCACCACCAGCACCACCATCATCATCATCATCATCATCATCGTCGTCGTCTTCATCATCATCAGCATCACCATCATCACCATCATCTTTATCAGTATCCTCATTATCTTCATCAGAATCATCATCATCGCCATCGCCGTCGTCATCAATATCATTAGCACCATCATCATCATTACCATCATCACCATCATTATCATAGTCATTGTCTTTGCCGTCGTCGTCATTATCATCATCATCACCACCACCATCACCATCACCACCTGCACCATCATCATCATCACCATCATCGCCCTCATCTTTATCAGTGTAACCGGTGGTGTTACAATATGGTTGTGTGTGTAGGTAGTAGTAGTACAGTTCTTCGTTTTATCTTCTTATCTTCCAAGTTTTGGTAACTATTATTACTGGCCATCTCCGCCATAGGTGTAAATTCTTGGATGATGTTAATACTTTTTTCTCCTTGTATAACCCAGGCTGGTTCTATCCCTTCTTGGATCTTACAGTGACTTCTCATATAGGTGTAGTTTAAATAAACATGGCATACGTTCAGCAACTTGCAAAGATGAAATCGACTCCTAGCTGATCTATCAAAACTTTTAATAACAAGCATGATGAGTCGTTCAAATAACAGATCTCGCATAAAATCATACATTGGATCCTTTGAACAACAGGGGTACTTCATACATGAGCTCTATGTCTTGTAAACTTTCAAGTTCCTCTTCTTCATTTTAACTCCTGTAGACATTCTTAGTCTTCCCAAATCTGCTACTATTTACTTGTGGTACCTATGCTCCTCAATAGCATACCATCTCATATATATATATATATATATATATATATATATATATATATATATATATATATTTATATATATATATATATATATATATATATATATATATATATATATATATATATATACTTATAGGTTTTCCTTATGAACCTAGTCAGATATGCCGCTATAACTGTTCCTGGAAAACAAAATCAATCTGATGCAATATATATATATATATATATGTTCACAGTCAAATACTTACATGAGAGAGCATAATTTGTGGTTCTCATATAGAAGTCGACACTCACTGTTTCTTAAAAGTCGTATCTATTTCTTGGTATATCAATTGTCGTGTGAAATTCTAATCCACATATATAAATTAAAAAGTAAATGTAAAGCCTAACAAATAACTTCAATAAAAGGAAAGAAGAATGGTAAAGAACAGTGCTGTCACAATGACTGTACTCGAAATCCCCCTTGTTTTCTAATTCGTCTGCAAATTATAACGTTCCACGTTGATAGTAAAAGCCTACTGCATCACTACACGCTTTCTTCAATAAAACGTGTACTGCCTTTCTAAGAAAAACCTTGAGATACGCAAGCTGACCTATATTTAATATTCCATTCATGTCATTTTATACACTAAGTTACCATAAACGAACGGACAGATGGACATAGGATAGAAAGAAAGGGAGGGCTGAAAGCCGGGACGCATACAACACTAAACACGCGTCTCGCTATACAATTACTACCATCACGCGTGTAAGGCCACAAGCACTAGCTTTTTTCTAATCGACAGTGATAAAAAACACTACCCATACGAGAGTTAGGTTTAAAAAACTTACAAAACGCTTATTAGGAAACATGACATTCTACTGTTTTATGTCTGAAATCCTGACATTAGTATGACAGTACACCAGACACCATAAAGTTTGGAAGTGAGGAGGTGGCAACAGCACGACTATCCTAGAAGAAAATGCATATTTTGAACGCAGCCACTTAGCTCCTTTAAATTTGTATATTTGGGTTCCTTAGGACTTGCTGACAAAGAATATGTTAAACGTTACGCAAATAGTCTAGGAATTAACAAATTATAGCCAAAAGAAATAGTGAGGGTGTCAGACAACCCCAAAATCAGAATCGCTCAGTGGCAGATTTTGACACCACCATTGTACGGGAAATAGGCCAACATGTTACCTCCTATTTGATTGGCGGAAAGTAAATGTAAGGCTAAACACGATTAGTCGGACTATAAATACTACTTCTTTGTTGTTAGGGGAAACAGTAGTAGAGGTACTTTTTTGAAAAGCTGTGTAAACATGGCTCGATTGGTTAGACCCGCCAATATAGGCAATTAGAAGCGTCAGTTTAGCACCACATTTTCAAATAAACTTACTAAAGAACCAGTGCGTTGAGCGCCAGTGCATATTTTTCTAAATAAAAGCCTGGGACATCGGCAGATCGAAATTGTGCTATATTCATTGCCAGTCAACGTAACTGTGTATTATTCCATGAATTGTGGTAAGCTTGATATATTCAATATCTTTTTAATGAAAATTGAATGTAAATTGATAATTTATGTCTGTATATGTGTGTGGTTCAGTAGCGAACATGAGGCAAGGCCTATATAGTGCTCCAACCTGAACAGAAGGTGTCGGAGAAAAGTAAAACTGCATGGAATGGCCAAACAGTACACTGACACCTATCTTATTCACTAGAAGAACTAATGCTGGAATTGCAGAGGCGTAGTGACCATTAGGGAGGAGTATACTGGTGTAAATTATTTCAGATGAAGCTGACAGTTGGCCTACCGCTCTGAACTCAGTGTTTGTCATGTATTGTGTTCAGTCTAGAAATAGATTATAAATTAGTTATGAAGTAGGAGGTACAACCTTCTTGTTTCAGGGACTGTGGTCCTAAAGTTATTGAGCAGCACCTGGTCTGAGCTTTGCTGAATCTGGAGGCTGACAGCATACTCCTGGGTCCAGATAGCGACTAGTGAGGTGTCTCCAGAACACAGGGGAGCAATCGAGCAGAGGAGTCTTTTCCTGCCGCCATCACGAAAGTTAAGCCTCTGTGGCCAGTGGAGCTCAACATTATGTGTCCCCTCAAAAATTGACATTTTAGAAAGAAAAAAAAGGGACAATACCTTGTTTAAATTGACAGGAACTGTGAACTTTTTCCCCATACTATTTCTCAGATAAACAAACACTTGAAGTCATGATGACAAATAACAACATAGCTTGAAAAACAAAACCAGTATTACCTCATAGTACTACTACACACTGACACACATAGGATAATATTAATAAAATATGTCACTACAATGTTCATATTTATAAATTCTGTACATATAAATTGTGATTACATTTGAATGTGATTCCTGGTTCACTTTGTAGTTGAATCAGGATATATAATAGTGAAAGTAATTAATACATAAATATTTGAAACTTTACCAGTGACTCATTTAAGATAGTCTTATAGAGTGTTAAATGTGTGTGAGTGTCACAGTGTTGTCAAGTGTGGTGGAATAAATTAAATTGTTTATCTGTCTGTTGTTGTTGTGACTTACACTTCATCATATACATACCCTAGACATTTAACGTAGTCATCACAATATTCCAGAATAATTCTGACTGAGTTATAAATGTGGTAGCAAGTAAGGTTATCTGTAAAACACTACACCTATTAGATACAGATACCTTCACAGCTGATCTCAGTCAGTACACTAAGTCCCCTATAAATATTTATATCATCCCACTTTACCACATATATTGGGGTCTCGCTCCCGGGATTTTGAATCTTTCCCTATTAAAAATATTGGGGGTAATTCACTTCAGGGAATAATAGAAATTAAAAAGGTATCCTTGGGTGAAAATAACTAACGTTGAGCTCTCAGTGCCTGTGGTGTCTTTGGATAAGTAATATCAGATTGTATTGTTTAGTTAGACATTATATAAATTTACCTGTTAGAAAATGGCGGACCTGGCCAAATTTCGATCTGCTGCTGTACAGACTGCGAAAGAGTTAGGAATGGACGGGCAAATTATGATTGCTTATGTCACTGCTGAATGTGACAAATATATTGAACGGGAAGAAAGAAGATTAGAAAAAGAGGCCGAAAGAAAGTTAGAGGCTGAAAAGGAAATTAAGAGGTTGCAGATTGAGGCTGAGGCTAAGAGGTTGCAGATTGAGGCTGACAAAGAGGCTAAAGCATTGGATGCAGAAAGAGAAGAGAAGAAATTAGCTGCAGAAAGAGAAGAGAAGAAATTAGCTGCAGAAAGGGAAGACAAGCGATTAGCTGCAGAGAGGGAAGCAGAAAAGGAGGAGAAGAGATTACAAAGGGAGCACGAGTTACGACTAAGGGAGTTTGAGTTTCAAGGCCATGCTCCTGAAAATGGTGCCAGTCCCTTTACCTCTGATGCCACTGCTAGCCAGGGAGCCTCAACCTCAGCTATGAATTTTCATTTAGATCATTTTGTTGAGAAAGACGATGATATTGAGAGCTATCTAAATAGATATGAACTATTAGCTACCACATATGGGTTAGAGAGAGAAAGGTGGAGCTTAAAGTTATCTCAAGGGCTTCGTGGGGCAGCTTATGAAGTTTTTGCCAAAATGAGCAGAGGTGATCAAGAAAATTATGACATGCTAAAGCAGGCTCTTTTGTTAAGATATGAAAAGAACGCAGAATTTTATAGGAAAAAAATTTAGGAATGCTAAACTACTGTCAGGTGAAACCTATCACCAGTTCTCTGCACGGTTAGAGACATACTTGGAGAAATGGACTTCTCTGGGGAAAACCCAAGATCTTAAGGAAATGGTCCTTATAGAACAATTAAGAGAGTCCATGGCTCCAGACCTGAGAAAGTTTCTCATGGAACAAGGTGCAGAGAGGCTGGGTGAGTTGCTAAATGTTGCAGAAAGGTATCAAGCGGCTCAGGCAGAGGTATCAGGTAATAAAAAGAAACAGGTGGATAATTTTAGGGCACCACAGAACTTTAATAAATTTGATCCTAGAGATCAAAACAAAGGTAAGCACCAATTTGATAGGCCACGGTATGACAATAAAAATAAAACCCCACAATTCGATGAAAGGAAATATGATGAAAGAAAATCTTTCAACCAAGGGAAAAGGTGGTGTAAAAATTGTAAGATGAACAATCATGACACTGACCATTGTAGAAGGAAACCTCCTCATTGTGCTGCTATGACATCTGGGAAAAAGGAAAAAAAGGTCAAACCTGCAGAACTACAGGAACCATACCATCCCCCAGTGTGTGAAGATGTCATCTGTAATGGTGTCACCATAAGGTGTTTATATGATACCGGTTTAGATTACGATTCCGTTGTGAGTTCTCACCTGGTGCAGGCAGATCAATACACCACAGAAACAGTGGAGATTCAAACTGCAACCAAGGATGTAGCTACCATGACACTTCCCGTCGCCCGGATAAAGGTGAAAACGCGATATGTGGAAGGAATCATAAAAGCAGCAGTGATAAATGAGCCAATCTACCCTCTGATATTGGGGTGTAGATATGTCTTCTTGGGGAATCCCAAGAGACCTGTGATATTGGCAACAGTGCAGACCAGATCACAGTCTAAAAAGGAGGAGGATAATCCAATAAATACTCATCCAGATGAGATGAGGAAGGCACAGGCGGAGGACAAAACACTCAAGCCGTGTTTCAAGAAGTTGCCCAAATCTCATACACCTCCAGGCAAGGGAGAATTTTATATGAAGAACAAACTGATTTATAGGAAGGCTGGATCTGAATCCAATGGTCACGGACAGCTGGTCCTTCCCACTTCATATAGGACTAAAGTGTTGGAACTAGGGCATGCGATTCCCTTCAGTGGTCATATGGGGATCAGCGCAACAGGACAGCGTATAGCTTGTCACTATTTCTGGCCAGGGATAACTGAAGATATCAAACGATATGTAAAATCCTGTCCAGAGTGCCAACGAGTAGCACCTAAACATTGGACTGCACCAGCAACTCTGGGAGAAATGCCCATAGTGGGAACACCCTTTGAGAGAGTTGCCGTGGATCTTGTGGGACCTCTCACCCGAACCAAGAGAAGGAACAGCTACATTCTGACTCTGGTGGACACTTGTTCTATGTGGGGAGAGGCGGTAGCCCTGTCATCGATTGATTCTAAACATGTGGCAGAGGCATTGCTCACAATTTTCACAAGGTTAGGCTTTCCCAATCAAATCTTGACTGATAATGGCTCTCAGTTCAAGGGAAAACTAACAGAAGAAGTTTTCAGGATCTTCCAGGCCAAACACTTCCATTGTAGTGTGTACCACCCACAAGGGAACGGCCAAGTGGAAAGATTTAATGGCACGTTGATGTCGATCCTGAGAAAGTTGGCACACGAAAAACCAGATACATGGGATCAGTACCTTCACGCCGCCCTCTTTGCTTATCGGGAGGTACCCCATAGTTCAACCGGAATGGCCCCGGCAACATTATTATTTGGAAGGCCAATAAAAGGTCCACTCGAAGCTCTGTTAAGAACGTGGACTGATGAAAAGGCAGAGGAAAATATTACATCCTCATACCAATATGTGAATGAGCTGACCACTCGTTTAAAAAACTGGCTGGAAACTTGCCAATGAAAATTTGAAACAAGCCAGGAAGAAACATGCTGCCTATTATAACAGGAAAGCTAAAGACAGAGATTTGGCTGTGGGAGAGAAGGTACTGCTTCTTCTGCCCGGTAGTCAGAATAAGTTACAAATTGGATGGCAAGGTCCATATACAGTTCTAGAGAAGGTGTCTAGAACCAATTATAAGATAGATAAGAAGGGGAAAGAAAAAATCTATCATGTGAACCTCCTGAAGAAATATTTGGAAAGAGAACATCAGGAAGAGACACACTTGTTGACCTTGTCCATTGCAATGGAGATGAAAAAGGAACCACTTTCATCATTTGAATATCCATTACACCCCTGTGAGACAGCGGCACAGGTGAAAATCAGTACACATTTAACGAAAGAGCAAAAGAAGAGAGTACAACAGGTTCTAGATACTCATACAGAGATGTTAACAGATCGACCAGGGAATACAAACCTATTGGAATATGATATGAAACTGATAGACCCCACACCTGTCTGTTTGAAACCCTATTCGATTCCTTTTGCTAAGGAGAAAGCTTTGAAGGAAGAGATAGACTATTTGTTGAAGGAAGGAATTATTTCACACAGTGAATCTTCGTATAGTTCCAGTGTTGTACTTTTAAGGAAACCCTCTGGAGAACATAGACTCTGTATAGATTACAGGAGACTGAATGCTATTACAGAAGGACAGGTGGATCCATTGCCGGATACAAATCAGTTGTTTGCCAGGCTAAATAAAGCTAAATATTTCTCAAAAGTGGACCTGAGTAAAGGATACTATCAGATTCCAGTAAAGCCTGAGGTTAGACCATACCTAGCTTTTAGTACCTCAGAAGGACACTATGAGTTTAACAGATTGCCATTTGGATTGAAGAATGCACCTAGTGTCTTCTCTAGAATGATGAGAAAATTATTGGACCCTCTGAATAATCCATGTATCACAAATTTCATGGATGATATCCTTATAGCAACAGAAACATTTGAGGAACACATTGACTCTCTGAACATGCTGTTTAATCGACTTAGAGAAGCGAATTTGACAGCCCGACCAACTAAATGTTGTGTTGGATGTAAAGAATTAGAGTTCCTGGGACACACAGTTTATCAGGGAAACATGACCCCTGACCCAAAGAATTTAGAGAAACTAAAGAAAGCCCCGAGACCACAAACCAAGAAAGACGTGAGATCCTTTGTCTCATTATGTGGTTTCTACCAAAAGTATATCAAAAACTTTAATTCCATATGTGCACCGTTAACTGATTTGACACGTAAGGGAAATCCAGATCGAATTACATGGACACCACAATGTGAAATGGCTTACCAAGAATTGAAGGAAAAGCTCACAAGTAAACCTATTTTGAAATTACCTGACTTAAGTCAAGAATTCATAGTAAGGACAGATGCCAGTAATATTGGGTTAGGTGCAACTTTGCTACAGAAATCAGATGCATTGGATGGGGAATTAAGCCCAGTGGCATATGCTAGCAGAAAGTTGAATAAAGCTGAAACCAATTACTCAACTAGCGAAAAGGAATGTCTTGCAGTAATATGGGCGATAAAGAAATTCAATATTTATCTGTATGGTAAGGCATTTAAGTTGCAAACGGATCACAAACCCTTGTCGTTTCTAGCGCAAGCTAGACATGAAAATTCTAGATTACTCCGTTGGTCATTACTGATGCAACCATATGAGTTTAGCATAGAGTATATAAGTGGAAAAACAAATCTGGGAGCGGATTTTTTAAGCCGCCATCCGTGTGATGAGAATCACCCTAAGCCCCAGGAAAGATAATAAATTTCTCTATGTGTATATAGAATTATAGACTGACATATAACGTCTGTTTCAAGTGGGGAGAATTTGTCGTGTGAAATTCTAATCCACATATATAAATTAAAAAGTAAATGTAAAGCCTAACAAATAACTTCAATAAAAGGAAAGAAGAATGGTAAAGAACAGTGCTGTCACAATGACTGTACTCGAAATCCCCCTTGTTTTCTAATTCGTCTGCAAATTATAACGTTCCACGTTGATAGTAAAAGCCTACTGCAGCATACACGATTTCTACGATAAAACGTGTACTGCCTTTCTAAGAAAAACCTTGAGATACGCAAGCTGACCTATATTTAATATTCCATTCATGTCATTTTATACACTAAGTTACCATAAACGAAAGACAGATGGACTTAGGATAGAAAGAAAGGGAGGGCTGAAAGCCGGGACGCATACAACACTAAACACGCGTCTCGCTATACAATTACTACCATCACGCGTGTAAGGCCACAAGCACTAGCTTTTTTCTAATCGACAGTGATAAAAAAAACACTACCCATACGAGAGTTAGGTTTAAAAAAACTTACAAAACGCTTATTAGGAAACATGACATTCTACTGTTTTATGTCTGAAATCCTGACATTAGTATGACAGTACACCAGACACCATAAAGTTTGGAAGTGAGGAGGTGGCAACAGCACGACTATCCTAGAAGAAAATGCATATTTTGAACGCAGCCACTTAGCTCCTTTAAATTTGTATATTTGGGTTCCTTAGGACTTGCTGACAAAGAATATGTTAAACGTTACGCAAATAGTCTAGGAATTAACAAATTATAGCCAAAAGAAATAGTGAGGGTGTCAGACAACCCCAAAATCAGAATCGCTCAGTGGCAGATTTTGACACCACCATTGTACGGGAAATAGGCCAACATGTTACCTCCTATTTGATTGGCGGAAAGTAAATGTAAGGCTAAACACGATTAGTCGGACTATAAATACTACTTCTTTGTTGTTAGGGGAAACAGTAGTAGAGGTACTTTTTTGAAAAGCTGTGTAAACATGGCTCGATTGGTTAGACCCGCCAATATAGGCAATTAGAAGCGTCAGTTTAGCACCACATTTTCAAATAAACTTACTAAAGAACCAGTGCGTTGAGCGCCAGTGCATATTTTTCTAAATAAAAGCCTGGGACATCGGCAGATCGAAATTGTGCTATATTCATTGCCAGTCAACGTAACTGTGTATTATTCCATGAATTGTGGTAAGCTTGATATATTCAATATCTTTTTAATGAAAATTGAATGTAAATTGATAATTTATGTCTGTATATGTGTGTGGTTCAGTAGCGAACATGAGGCAAGGCCTATATAGTGCTCCAACCTGAACAGAAGGTGTCGGAGAAAAGTAAAACTGCATGGAATGGCCAAACAGTACACTGACACCTATCTTATTCACTAGAAGAACTAATGCTGGAATTGCAGAGGCGTAGTGACCATTAGGGAGGAGTATACTGGTGTAAATTATTTCAGATGAAGCTGACAGTTGGCCTACCGCTCTGAACTCAGTGTTTGTCATGTATTGTGTTCAGTCTAGAAATAGATTATAAATTAGTTATGAAGTAGGAGGTACAACCTTCTTGTTTCAGGGACTGTGGTCCTAAAGTTATTGAGCAGCACCTGGTCTGAGCTTTGCTGAATCTGGAGGCTGACAGCATACTCCTGGGTCCAGATAGCGACTAGTGAGGTGTCTCCAGAACACAGGGGAGCAATCGAGCAGAGGAGTCTTTTCCTGCCGCCATCACGAAAGTTAAGCCTCTGTGGCCAGTGGAGCTCAACATTATGTGTCCCCTCAAAAATTGACATTTTAGAAAAAAAAAAAGAGGGACAATACCTTGTTTAAATTGACAGGAACTGTGAACTTTTTCCCCATACTATTTCTCAGATAAACAAACACTTGTCATCATGACAAATAACAACATAGCTTGAAAAACAAAACCAGTATTACCTCATAGTACTACTACACACTGACACACATAGGATAATATTAATAAAATATGTCACTACAATGTTCATATTTATAAATTCTGTACATATAAATTGTGATTACATTTGAATGTGATTCCTGGTTCACTTTGTAGTTGAATCAGGATATATAATAGTGAAAGTAATTAATA
This sequence comes from Oreohelix idahoensis, assembly GCA_024509875.1. Taxonomy (NCBI): domain Eukaryota; kingdom Metazoa; phylum Mollusca; class Gastropoda; order Stylommatophora; family Oreohelicidae; genus Oreohelix; species Oreohelix idahoensis. The sequence continues at coordinate 344,842 of JAMPIV010009180.1, read as the reverse complement.
CATAAATATTTGAAACTTTACCAGTGACTCATTTAAGATAGTCTTATAGAGTGTTAAATGTGTGTGAGTGTCACAGTGTTGTCAAGTGTGGTGGAATAAATTAAATTGTTTATCTGTCTGTTGTTGTTGTGACTTACACTTCATCATATACATACCCTAGACATTTAACGTAGTCATCACAATATTCCAGAATAATTCTGACTGAGTTATAAATGTGGTAGCAAGTAAGGTTATCTGTAAAACACTACACCTATTAGATACAGATACCTTTACAGCTGATCTCAGTCAGTACACTAAGTCCCCTATAAATATTTATATCCTCCCACTTTACCACATCAATCTTTACTTAAAGTCCCCGTAGGTCAACCTTTTCTTAAAGTTGCTCCTCAATAATATACAGTTCCCTTCAAAGATTCCTAGCCTTCCGTTGCTTTGTACATAGTCGTAAAATATTTATAGCGAACCGGCAAATCGTGCTTCTACAAAAACATTCCTGTAAATAAGAACCTATTTCGTGCATAATGTATTCATAATCCAATACTTACAGGATAGCCTAATTGCTGATCTCCTTTTTAAATAAACATTACTGTGAACCACAGAATCAATAACTATCTTCCGATAGAATAACACTGGCTGGACATATGTGTATACTCATAAAACAAAGATCCCCTGTCTGTCAAACCATAGATGGTACAACTTGTCCGCACAGCAGCTCGAAATCTTCTCCGTCCTGATCATACACTCACTGACTAACCCAGGACTCACTAATGACCTCTGGTCATCTCAGCGTGGTGTGTTTTCTCGCTACTCGCTGATTCGCTAACCCAAATCTTTTTCATTAAATTTATTGGTCGAGCTATGCTGTTCTCGAAAATTCTATTTACACCTCTAGATGATCACCCACTTTTAGTAAACGTGAGCTGTATCTTGAACTGTTGTCAGTTGCAATTATTTCTCCCATTCATTATTTTTTCTTGTGAGCTGTCCTAACTGTTTATCTCACTCTAACCATAGCATGAATAATGCTAGCGCAAGCCTCACGGCGACATCAGCACCACTATCATCATCAGCATCATCATCATCTTCATCAGTATCATCATCATCGCCGTCGCTGTCGTCATCATCGGCATCATCATCATCATTGCCACCACCATCATTATAATCATCATCATCGTCGTCGTCATCATCATCATCATTACCACCACCATAATCATTATCATTTTCCTTTTTTGCTCCCCTGTTACTTGTTGATGCTGTAATGATAATACTGAACAGGCAATTAGGTCAAATTAAAAAAAAAAGAACAAAGTGATTGAACGAGCTAACGTAAGAGATGTAGAAATAGACGGGAAAACACACGGTGAATAATACTGGAGACAAACAAAATGATCAGAAACACGTGGAAAGACAAAGAGCTGAAGGCACGCGATACGAGGGCGTGACACGTGTTTATTGAACGCCTATGTTCCTTAGGCAGCTGAAAGATAAATATTGATTGGTTTGGTTTGGTTTGGTTTTAATGATAATCTTCATTGCACACGGACAACTCCATCAGTGCTAAGATCTCCTCCCTTAGATCACACAAGGGTGATCTCAGCACAGTGCACGAACTCCGTAGCACCGGCGAGAATCCCAATGTGCGTATATAGGAATCACACATTATATAAATATTTTTATGGTGGGTAAGTTTTTAATTTATTAAATTTTGTCAGGGCAGCGGCCTGATAGGCCTACTCTTTACGATTTCCAACTGCCCTGGGATTTTTAATATGCGAGACCTCCCATTTTTTCGCCTTCATCCGAGAAGGCTAGGCATCCGATCTTACTACCCAGGAGACCATGGGGGAGTATGACATAATTAGGACCACTGGTTCTGAAAATAAAATGTCCATAAATTATTTCCCATAACTGGGAATCGAACCCGGTACCTCTAGAGCTCGAGGTGGACGCCATACCTCTTAGCCACTCCGACCCCACATAAAAATAGATTGATGAATGAAGTTCTCTGCTTGATGTGTTTTAAAGTGTGTTATTTTTGTGATGTTTTCTTTTTTCAATTATTTGTCCAGGTTAGCTTAAACTTTCTTTACTGTCATATCATTATCAGTAAATGTGTAAGTTAAATAGTTCCTTTTTACGCTGTTTGTATTTGTGTACTATTCGTATAGTTTTTTTTTCTATTATAAGACATCTACTTTCGTCCTTTTCCATATCGTTTAATGTTGCTGTGGACTGACGAAGACAGTTACATAAACACGTTGGCTGTTTTAACATTGTACTCTCGTATAAGTCTTTTTTAAAACAAAATGAAGCTGGAAGGAAAAAAAAATCACAGAATATGAACACACGGCTATGATATATTTGCACGGTAAATTTCGAAAAAAGGGGGTTATGGGGTGTGGGGACAGAGTTTACTGTGTTGAGGTCAAGAGTGTTTCTCCTTCTGGTCCAAACGAGGTTGACGCCAACTTCCTGTTTGCTGAGCTTGCCTTCAGACAGGATCGAATATCCTGAAACAATATTTCACTTTCAAAGATCGTCGTGCTTAAGCAGTATAGAAAGTAGGCCAACGGCTTCATTTCCGTGTGTAGAAAGACATCTTCACGGCGCCCCCAGAAAGACATTGAAGACATCCTTGAGTATGCTAAGGCCTGCCAGAAATAGCTGAGTTCACTGTGGCGATTACCTTTTGATTTTCCTATTTAAAGGTTGTTGTCTTTCACTTATTTCGTAAGTTGAAACTGTTTTTCTTCCGTGTTGGGAGTGATGTGGTGGACGTTCGGCAGCGTTTTTCTGTCACATTTCTGAAAATGGCTTGTTATATTATTTAATAGTTTGGTTGCTTACGTGCTTCGGATGTAATCAACTATAGAAAGGCAGGTACATAGACATAGAAGAAGGCATACAGACATCCAGGATTGACAGAAAGACAGACAGGCAGATAGATAGATAGATAGATAGATAGACAGACAGACAGACAGACAGACAGACAGACAGACAGACAGACAGACAGACAGACAGACAGACAGACAGACAGACAGACAGACAGACAGACAGATAGATAGATAGATAGATAGATAGATAGATAGATAGATAGATAGATAGATAGATAGATAGATAGATAGATAGATAGATAGATAGATAGATAGATAGATAGATAGATAGATAGATAGATAGATAGATAGATAGATAATGCACGCATACTGCCTTTAAAATATTAAATCCTGATGAATGCACACGGCTGTGGCATGTTCGACAAAACCAGCCCATGTACACAGATCCCTTCCTTACACGTTATGTTATAAGCCAATCCGCCACTGGACCAATATCCTGAGGGAACACATGAAACGCCATTTGCGACAGGCGACCAAGCTTTTATTAGGTTTTAGCAGAAATGATCGTGCTATTATTGTTTTTTACCTCCATCTACAGTTTCCAGATTCGCGTACGCAAATAGCTAAGCTGATAGCGTTGTCCAGCTCGATGCCAAACCGTTCTATCAACGCAAGGAGACGTCATTCATGGACAGATATACTCTTTTTCTTGGACAAGGCTACATCTTTTAATCGAAAGGAGACCATTTTTTTTAAAAGATTGCTTTGATGATCATTTTAAATAGCCGTGACATGTTTAACGACGACATAAAAATTGAAAGAAATAAAAACATAAATCTGAAACGCCTGCATAAAGAAACATGTCAAATTGTTGGTTTATATTTGTAAAATGAGAAAAAGAAAAGAAAAGAGGAAACAGAATTGTACAAGTCAAGTGTAGAGTTTCGCAAAACGAGGGAACTGCAGGCAAAGGTTTCGACGAAACACTTCCGTCAGCTTAAAAATAAATATAAACAAACAATTAAAATTAAAGGAAGTCCCATTGCAGGTACTGCCGGAAGTGACTAAAGTGTTAAAGATTTCACTACACTTGCTCCTGCTTCAGGATATGGTGTGACCAGTTCCCTTCCTCGCTGCCGTTGCTTTCCCTAACCAAAGAGGTTACCATTTACAGCTAGCTAGACTGGAGCGTGGCGCTATCGTGTTTCGAACTCTGAATCTTTGTAGCGAGAGTCTAGCGCTCTAACCAGTGTACCAACCAAACGGTCAAACAAACAGTCCAACAAACGGTCAAACAAACGATTAGGAGACCAACAAGATGAAGACAATAAAAAATATATTTTAAACACACGCTTTTAATGCACTAAAAAGCCAAAAATAATTTTTCTAGTAGTTTATAGCTTGCAGTAAAAAGATTTGACATCAAATTGACAAAACGCGTGGGGCGCTGATTCTGCATGAAATTAACTTCTGCTTTATACTTCATTAGACACTTATGGATAAAATATATGATAAGCGCTTAAGCACCCCATGGTTTTTATCAATTTGATGTTACATTTTTTTACTGCAAGCTATAAACTCCTTGAAAAATAATTTTTGGTTTTTTAGTGCATTAAAAGCCTGTGTTTAAAATATTTTTTTTATATTTTTTTATTTTCTTCCTTTTAGTGATTTGACGAAAGTTCACGCACTTTGGGAAGTTTCAACATTTCTCTCAAGAGAGACAATCTTGTTGGAAAGAATACACCTAGATAATTTGCAGTTATCACTCATTTCCGTGCTGATACATTACCAAAAAGAAAAGGATTATTAATTTTAATTTTATTATTTTTACGACTGATTATTGTATTGTCATCGGGAATACACAACTATGCCAAGTTTCAGAGCTATTGATCATCTGGAAGTGACTGAAAAATCGATTGCAAGATTTCAAGGTGACACGACAGTGACATACCAGGCAAGTTAAAGAAAAGCGTATAAAAATATAGAAACTCTGAAAGCGTTGATTCTTATACAAAATATACTATGAAAATGATCCAAGACATCGCATTCGCGCATTTCTAAACAAAGATAAAGTTCTGAAACTAACTAAATATTTTCTTATAACTCACACATTATGGTGAGATTTGCATACATAAACATGAGTAAAAAAAAGATGTACATCCTATTACATTATCATGTTGATGTGGCGGCGAGTCTCTAGCAAAAATATATAAATAAATATCTATTTTTATTTATCTTTATAGTTTCAAGAAAAATCATCATCAATGTCCTGGCCTGTGCTCTCCACTCCAGATCTATCCATGTCTTCTGTATTCTTTACATTTGTGTTACATTTCTCTTTTCCTTTGTTCCGACCTCTCTTTTGCTGCGGTTTGCAGAAAGAGGAATGCCCCTTAATGCTATCAACAGAATTCTATATTTCCTCTGTGTGCGTCCTTAATTAAATTAACAAGTTAGTTATCTACCTAAAAGTAACACTTTCGCTGCCTAGCTAAAAGAAACACTTTGGCTTCCTAGCTAAAAGTAACACGTTGGATACCCAACTAAAAGTGACACGTTGGCTACCTAGCTAAATGTAACCCTTTGGCTACCTAGCTTAAAGTAACACTTTGGATACCTAGCTGAAAGTAACACTTTGGATACCTAGCTAAATGTAACACTTTGGATACCTAGCTAAATGTAACACTTTGGATACCTAGCTAAATGTAACACTTTGGCTACCTAGCTTAAAGTAACACTTTGGATACCCAGCTGAAAGTAACACTTTGGATACCTAGCTAAATGTAACACTTTGGATACCTAGCTAAAAGTAACACGTTTGCTACGTAGCTAAATGTAACACGTTCGCTACCTATCTAAAGGGAACACAATTTTGTAAGAAGTATTATGAACAAATTGTACATCTTGAAAAAGCTCCAGTTCAAGCGGAAGACGAAAAACTTGAGCAATAAGAAGAAAAAGAATAACTTATTTCGTTTTGCACAAAATAATAATAATAATAATAATAATAATAGCCCCTTCAGTCATCACTGACTATGGGAATGCGCCCCTGAGGTGGCAGCCCTCAGCTGCTTATTTTCCTGGTGCTCCCTTTCGACGTTTTCTCCTCACCTCTGCTTCTTGTGTGAGCCTCTCTTCGCCCAATCTGAGGTGGTGCCGTAAATAGCATCGCCACTTAGTGCGATCGGCAGCTTTATCCTCCCATGTTGCTGGGTCCATGTCCAGTGCCCTCATATCTCTCTTGCACACATCTTTGAACCTCAGCTGTGGTCGCCCAACTGTTCTCTTGCCATCTGCTAATTGTCCGTAGAAGATATCTTTTGGGATGCGACCATCTTCCATGCGGCGAACATGGCCAAGCCAGCGAAGTCTGCGCTGTCTAAGCAGCGTATAGATACTTTGAAGGCCAGCACGTGACAACACCTCGACATTTGTCACTTTATCTTTCCACGAGATGCCGAGGATGCGCCGTAGACACCGCAAATGGAAGATATTGAGCCTTCTTTCTTGCTTAGCATAGGTCGTCCAGGTCTCGCTGCCATATAGGAGTGTGCTGGTGACGCAGGCATTATATACCGCAGCTTTGGTCTTCATTGTGAGTGTAGAGTTTCCCCAAACACGCGATGTGAGGCGGGCAAAGGTAGCTGCAGCTTTGCCAATGCGGCTGTCGATTTCTGTATCCAGTGAGAGTTTGTCATTGATGGTAGACCCTAGGTATGTGAAGTGGTGCACCACTGCCAATTCATAGTTATCGATAGTGATAACTGGTGCAGCACCCACATCCTGACTCAGCACATTCGTTTTCTTTAGACTTATTGTGAGGCCAAAGTCCTTGCATGCTTTAGTGAAGCGATTCATCAAGCTCTGAAGCTCCTGTTGGCTTTGAGTGACGACTGCAGCATCATCAGCGAACAACAAGTCTCTTATAGTGACCCTTCTGATTTTTGTTTTTGCCTTCAGCCTTGAAAGATTAAACAGACGGCACAAAATAATTACTCATGTATACCTATATTTATGTTGCGGTTAAAACTAAGGATAGTGTTTATATCGTCACGGTGTTTGCTCATTGTGTTTACGTCATTACAGATCCCTGGGGTACGTTTAGGAGACATTCCCTAGCGAGTAGGGAGATAGCTTACTCAAAAATAAAATAACTCGTCACGTTTTTGATCGTTGATTAAGACAATCAGGTAGAAGGGAAAACTAAATTAGTTTTTTTTTTTTAATTTTATGTTTCTCTGCGATCTCTGCCTCATAAGACAAGAAAGATTCCAGATTTAAAGTAAAAATACCTAGTAACTAGGACGACGTAAAACAGATGTAAGAAACTGATATGCGCAAATCTTCTTCTTTGTTAATTCTCAATAACTACGTCTATCTCTCCATAAAGTTGGAAGTCTGTCTCAGGCTTCTCTCGTCCACCACACAGTTTCTCCCTAAACTGGCAGTCTGTCTCAGGCTTCTCTCGTCCACCACACAGTTTCTCCCTAAACTGGCAGTCTGTCTCAGGCTTCTCTCGTCCACCACACAGTTTTCTCCCTAAACTGGCAGTCTGTCTCAGGCTTCTCTCGTCCACCACACAGTTTCTCCCTAAACTGGCAGTCTGTCTCAGGCTTCTCTCGTCCACCACACAGTTTCTCCCTAAACTGGCAGTCTGTCTCAGGCTTCTCTCGTCCACCACACAGTTTCTCCCTAAACTGGCAGTCTGTCTCAGGCTTCTCTCGTCCACCACACAGTTTCTCCCTAAACTGGCAATCTGTCTCAGGCTTCTCTCGTCCACCACACAGTTTCTACCTAAACTGGCAGTCTGTCTCAGGCTTCTCTCGTCCACCACACAGTTTCTCCCTAAACTGGCAGTCTGTCTCAGGCTTCTCTCGTCCACCACACAGTTTCTCCCTAAACTGGCAGTCTGTCTCAGGCTTCTCTCGTCCACCACACAGTTTCTCCCTAAACTGGGCCGGAGAAGGCCAAGCTGCCACTCTTCTCCTCTCGTGGGGCCGATAGTTTTGAGTACATGTTCTACTGTTTGTTTGTCTTCCCCACATGTTCTACTGTTTGTTTGTCCTCCCCACATGTTCTACTGTTTGTTTGTCCTCCCCACATATCTGTCTGTACGATTTTCAATTTCTACAACAGATGGTATTAAAGTCTGTAATGACAGGTTCTCAGTCTGATGGTATTAAAGTCTGTAATGACAGGTTCTCAGTCTGATGGTATTAAAGTCTGTAATGACAGGTTCTCAGTCTGATGGTATTAAAGTCTGTAATGACATGTTCTCAGTCTGATGGTATTAAAGTCTGTAATGACATGTTCTCAGTCTGATGGTATTAAAGTCTGTAATGACAGGTTCTCAGTCTGATGGTATTAAAGTCTGTAATGACAGGTTCTCAGTCTTCTTCTTCTTCTTCCTCGTTCGCCTTCAGACTTCCACATTTATGACTCTAATAAAGGCAGTAGTCAACCAAAGGCTCCCAACATCTCCAAACAGTTTTTCGTTGACAGAAGTGGGTTGTTGCCATATGCTACTCCGTTCATTACTGTAGGTTGGGCAGTATTGCAGCAGGTGTTCGACTGTCATTGGGCTGGTACCGCAGGTGCAGAGATCTGTTGCACCAATTTTGTATTTGTGGTACAGATGGTATCTCAATCTGTTGTGACCAGTGCGTAGCCGAAAAATGATGACCTGTTCTTTTCTGGATAGTTGATGATATGCATCATTTTTCAAATGTCCCGGGTGCTCTCTTTCCCATTTGGACTTGAATGTAGCCTTTATAGTGGTCTTTGCCGTTGCGTAAGTTGTCTCTATATCATTTTGTTGTAAGGCACCTCCTTCCTTAGCAAGTCTATCTGCCTCCTCATTTCCTGGTATGTTGCAATGGGCTGGTATCCACTGGATAGTGCACTTCTTGAAGCATTCGGCCAGTCTTTCAAGGGAGATTATCAGATCTTTCAATCCTTTAGTTTGGTGGCTTTTCAGCGCTGATATTATTGAGAGGGCATCTGAAAAGATTACTATCTGTTTTTCTGCCTGTGCTTTGCATTCAATAAGAGTTTCAGCTGCCTGTTTCAGGGCTTCTGCTTCAGCACAGAAGTTATTGCAGTATTTTCCAGTGGCAATTGCCATAGAGTGAATTCTATTCTTTAATTTTATGAGGATGCCGGCACCCCCATTTTCAACTGCATTTGTTGCCGAACCATCAGTATATGCATGTGTCCAAAGCTTTGCTGGAAATGTTTGGTCAATATACTTGGTTGCTATAAACTTTCTTTGTGTTTCTGTCTGTGTTCCCTTACCTTCAATGCCTGGAATATCAGATTTTAACTTAGGAAAGCATCTTATTTCTCAGTCTGAAAATTATCACTTGTTCTCTTCTTGGCAACGTATTGTTTTGTTCACGTACGCAATTAATGTTTGCTGACAAGACCTCCTCTATTTTAGGTCTGATTATCTAAATTATGTAACCTTAGCTTTTCACAGAAGGAGATTTACCGTGAAGTTAGTTTAATAATATTGTTTTAATTATGTTTTTACTATTTTTAATTATATTTCGTCGCTTTCATAATTAGTTTAGCTGCAAACCTGTTTCTTTAACTTCTTAGGATTTTCTATGTATGGTTTTAAATCTGGTGAAGCATTTGGCGATGTTTTCTGGATTAGGATTTGTTTAGTTATGAAACACAACATACGTGCAATTTTGTGATTCAGTTGGAGTTTGAAAAAAGCATACGCAATGGAAGTTAACATTAAAGTACATAGCTTATCTTGTTCATTGTCACCCTGGAGGCTGCCAACTATCTTTAATCTTGACCTATTTGAATTATAGCAACCCGTAGTGAAACAAATTATAATGACAATAAATATTTTCATGCAAACCCTGTATTGGTTACAGCGGAAAAGGAGAGAGGAATAACTAAATGAGAGAGTGTATGTGAGAAGGGAAATGAACACAATCTGAGCTATCCATTCTATTGATTGTGCGGCTTTATGTCTCTCACGACAAAAGACCTTTACTCTCTGTTATCACCATCAGCAAAGTCTTCATCATCATCCATTCTTTGTGATGTAAGTGCAACAGGCGTTAGCGATTTTTTTTTGCGGATCGTCTCCATTGGTTCCGCCCATTTTGATTCGGGCTTCTTCCCCTGCCTATCTCGTTGGTCTTCGTTAGCCTCCCCTGTGCTTTCTTCAACTAATCAAGAGTATATCGTGTCAAGCTATTTGATTTTGCTCTGTTTAGTTCGCGAAAGAAAGAATAGGTAGTGTTCCTTCAGGCACTTCGTAAAAGGCAACTAATATGTGGTTATGTGTGTGGCTGGCAACATCATCATGTGAAATAGATTGCTACATAACCCACTACCGCAAGAGCATGGTAATACTTTATGTAGCCTTTCCTTCACGAGGACCAGCTGTAGTGGTGGCTCCATGCTCTATAAGTCGTGAATATAGGAGACGATGATGATGTTTGATTTTCTCTTGCGAGACAAGGCATAGGGCCTACTAGTACAGTAAATGTACAGTATCATGCCTCAGGTGCATTCTTAGGCTATTTTTATGTTAGGGGGTTGTCCACATATGACGTCATGCACTTTGTGCCGTCTCCCCCCCCCCCCCCCCTTTTCCCCCCTTCACACATTTTAAGGTCTCCGTCCCCTCACTGCTTGACGTCATATGTGGACGACCCCTTACTTGCGCAATAATACTTCATTTAATATTTGAAACCCGCGTGTTGTTCCAACGGGGCCTTATACAATGCTACTAATATGAAGATGTGCCTGGGGCTGGCAAATTTATCATGTAAATTGCTACATCAACAACCGCTGCTTGTGAATGCTTGATGCAGGCTTCCTGCAAGGGAACCAGCTGCAGTTGTCTCTCCATGTTCCGTAAAAGCACAAAGGAAAAAAAATGATGATACCTCAGGGACAAAAACTCAAGTAACCGGTAGCGTTGTATTTCCTTTGAGGTGCTTGACTTTTCTCTCCTGTTACCATGGTGAACATGGACTCTCCTTCAGCTAAAAAGTCAACATCACTTTGCGACTTTCTGGCATTTCAACACAGTATCACCTGACACTTCAACAAACGGCCCATGAATGTCAGTTACAGATGTATATTTTGCGAAAGAAATTAAATAATATTACGGACCACTTAAGCATTCATTGCATACGGAAGTGGCGATATGAAACTGCTCTACGTGAGCACACCTGACTCATATAAAAGGTGTTTGGTTTGGTTTGGTTTTAAGGACCATATTCGTTGCACACTAACAACTTCATCAGTGCTCCGATCTCCTCCCTTAAATAACACAAGGAGGATCTCAGCACAGTGCACAAACTCCATTGCACCGGCGAGAAACCCCATGTGTGAATATTGTAATCACGCATTCTATAAATAGTGTTGTGGTGGGCAGGTTTCTAATTTTTAAACTTTACCAGGGCAGCGGCCTTATGCCCTACTATTTATGATTTCTAATAGCTGTGGGATTTTTTAATTTGCGCAACTCGCACATGGGGGCCTCCTATTTTTTTCGCTTATCTGAGAAGATTAGGCATCTGATCTGACTACCCAGGATACAAGAGGAGAGTATGACATCATTAGGACCACTGGTTCTGACAGACAATTTTTTTTACATAAATTATATTCCCTCTACTGGGAATCGAATCCAGTACCTCTAGAATTCGAGGCGCACGCCATAAGCCACTCCGACGCCACAAAGGTAATCCAATAGCAGATAATGTCATATGGGAGTGAAGTGTTAGACTTTACTATACTAGGTCTCAGCTTCATGAAATTGGGGTTGGGGGGGGGGGGGGGGGGGGGGGGGTTGGCTGGTTCCCACACTTGCTGCCTTTGCCTTCCTTAACTAAACAGCAGTCACATACCCATTTACTGCTCGTACGCCTTAGCTTGACAATACAGGTTTCGAACAAGGTAACTCTTTGCCTCGAGAAGCAAGCGGTCTAATCGATATGCCACTTCACCGTCTTGACACATATACAACTGTCAAATGCTAGTCTGTAAGAACAAGCTGCCAGATCACATGTGACCTTCCTGAGATGGCATAGTCTCTTGCATTTTTCTTAAATATTTATTTTTCGAGTTTTTTATCGTTCCGTATAGTTCAGGGGGATTGTTTTGGGCAGAAAGAAATAATAGGACGTCATGACCCAAGTGGGCCCGTCCTATTTAGTTTATAAATGAGATAAAAGGCCCAAACACTTGCCTGACGCGGGAATCCTGTGATGATCAGATGCCCTTTTGTTGTACTGCTCCCTATAGAGTTTCCTACCACCCTTCGGCTCCGTGAGGCTTGACATTGGAGGCGATGTAGATGAAGTTATGCAATGAGCTGACAACCTCACTATGTACAACAAGGTACAAAAGAAACCACCAGTGCTTTGATACAGGCTTCTTGCAGCGATGGTCATCTGAAATGTTTATCCAGTTTTCCATAGGGAAGCGAAAAGGAAATAAATAAAGTGATGATAATTCTTTCTTATCCAAGGTTATTTATAGCAACACTGGGTATTTTGTTTCGTACTTAACCAGTCTCATTTTGTTTCATACTTAAACAATACCATTTTTTCCCTATACGTTAACCAGTACCAGTTTGTTTCCTACTTTAACCAGTACAATTTTGTTCCGTACTTTAACAAGTGCAATTTCGCCTCATACTTAACTATTTCTATTCTCCTTCATATTTTTTTTTTTTGCTGCTTGGATAACATCGAACCATCTAAACAAGTATATACAACGCACTAATAAAACTGCTGATGCTTCAGAAAAAGTTGGTACACGCTGAGCTCGGTACACATTGTTTTATGTTGTTTGTATCTGACGAGCTATTGATGAGTTAGTCAGTCAGTCAGTCAGTCAGTCAGTCTGTCTGTCTGTCTGTCCGTCGGTCGGTCTGTCTATCTGTCTGTCTGTCTGTTTATCTATCTATCTATCTATCTATCTATCTATCTATCTATCTATCTATCTATCTATCTATCTATCTATCTATCTATCTATCTAACTATCTATCTCTATCATATTTTATTTCATTGTGATACTTAATTTGTACTTGTCAACATATTTTATTTCATGTTTATAATTGGATACTGTGAATGTGAGTATGCTATTATTTTACATTTACAACGTTGAATTCTTTTACATTGATGGGTAAAATGCATGAGAATAAATGAAATCAGTATAAAAGACGAGAGAAAGGAAGGGCAGAATGTCAGACGGGCCTGCGTGCCCAATTCTCAACCCTTTGAAAATAAAGTTCGTTCGTTCTATCTATCTATCTATCTATCTATCTATCTATCTATCTATCTATCTATCTATCTATCTATCTATCTATCTATCTATCTATCTATCTATCTATCTATCTATCTATCTATCTATCTATCTATCTATCTATCTGGCGTGATGGCCACTGACTGCTTTGACGGTCGGCGGCTAAGGATCAAAGAAGAAGAAAATCTATCTATCTATCTATCTATCTATCTATCTATCTATCTATCTATCTATCTATCTATCTATCTATCTATCTATCTATCTATCTATCTATCTATCTATCTATCTATCTATCTATCTATCTATCTATCTATCTATCTATCTATCCGTCTATCTATCTATCTATCTATCTATCTATCTATCTATCTATCTATCTATCTATCTATCTTCAAAGAAAGGAAAAGATCACTCACTCAAAATAGAGAAAAAAAAAAACGCAGCCGAAATGTCAACCTATTTTATTAAGATATCCCAAACCAGGCAACAGTTATGCCGCTGGTCTTTTATCAATAACATTTTCAGACCTCTCTTAGGAATTTATTTCACGAACTTCGTTACTACCTTTTCTCACTTCCTGATTTCCCTGTAGGAAATGGCGATACAACGCAGACACGCCCGGTTCTCTCCACTGCTTCCTGTCATAGCATCTATCTTAAAATATTGCTGGCATCGGAGATTAGCTATAATATCACTTGGTTACTGTTTAGACCAGCGGTAGGCAACGCATAATCTGTGGGTGTCGGTTTTAGAAACACTGAGCTCTTCAAAGATCTAACTTGATTAAACAATGTGTTTTTTTCAAGTTTCAGAAAATCAGAAATTTGGAATAATTCCAGCATATATCTTACTTTTATCTCTGCCGCATGATCTGCTACCGGTTATCCTATCAGCAGAGTGGTGGAAAACTTAAACTAAATATTGTACAAAATGTTATCTTGGCTTCAAAGAAAAGATCGCTTTCTATTTTATATAGGTCACGAATGAAGTGAATTTTTGTAAGCTAGCTTGCGGGTTTTCACTGGGAATATATTGATAGTGCTCTTGAACCTGGGGACACGGCACCTTTAAGTGCTGGGTGGAGAGGGCTAATTATAAATTTACCTAGGTTTCTGGAATCCCTGGGATAAGAGAGGCAGAGGTAAATCAAAAACACACTGAGAAGAGAGCTGGAGACAGAAGTGAAAATGACGAGGAAAACGTGGAAAGAATTTGAGCTCATGGCACGTGACAGGAGGACGTGACAGGAGTACGTGACAGGATGACGTGTCATGTATTTGTTGAAGGTATATGCTCCATGTGGAGCTAAACGGTATTGATTGACTATGTTCCATTTACAGAAAGATTAGCTTACTCGGTTAGCGCGCTTTCCTTCTCGGCGACGATACTGGTTCGTAACCTCATAGCGCCACGCTCTATGTCTACGCAGCTGTAAGTGTGTACATGAATCTACTCTAGAGTTAGGTCAGGCACATGCAGCAGGACATGGACTGGTCACATAACCTCATGAAGCTCGATCTATTTTATTTTAAATATAATTTTTCCTCGTTTTGGCGAGCCACGTCCCGTTCAACCTAGTCGGTTATAAAAGGGCTTTATTAAAAAAATATAAAAGACCTTTTGGTCTGATGACTTAACTTTAAGCTGGATCTAGTATATGCGTGTAACAATTCAAGTCAGTACAAATGTAATGTATCATCTTCTGTCACATTATAATAATAAAACTTACTTTACAACAGGCAGAAAAATGTTCTAACTTCTTAAGTTTCTTCACAAAGTTCAAACGTTGCAGGTCGATTCAGAAACATCTCTCAGTCCTGAACCTTTGAAGGGTATAACTGCTTGTCTTTTCTGACGTGACAGTATTTTTTTCTTCAGAAACATCTTACACGCACATCTCGCGTGCCGCTAATTAATTCTGATATAATGAAAAGTCCCAGACGAGTACTTGACGCAACCTTGAACTTTCGTTACATAAATGCTTTAATCACATGAATAAAATCTTCTCATATAAGTATGTTCCTGCACTCAGCAACTAACTATGAGACAACATATGTTATGATTTAACAATGGAGTCTATATAAAGCCATGCTATCACTTAGTATTCGCCATTGAGAAATATATGTAGCAGCCATACAATGAACTAGGTCCACGTTCAGTTCAAAGGGCTTAGTTCTCCCTTAAAGGGTCTTCGAGGTAAGAAAGGTAGTGGGGAAAAAAAAATTATGGTGAAGAGAGCTAGAAATGGAAATAACAACAAGGATAAGGAAGCCATTGAAAGATACAGCGAGGATGGCACAGGACATAAGGACTTCGTGCGGGTAAGTTGAAGATCTAGGCTGAAGGATGATGATGAGGATTATTATGATGATAGTGAGGATGATGATGATGAGGATTTTTATGATGATGACTGTGATTATGCAGATCATGATGATGATGTCGATGATGATAAGGATGATGATGAGATAACGAAAGAAGTAACTGTAATGAAAACATTCCTTCATCTTTAGCATGTAGTGCTCGAACTTTTCTTAGAAATTACTCTATCAAACTGCGTCGTCATAAACAAGAACAGTATGCCGCTTTGAGCGATTAACCACGTTACAACCAGCGTTCAATTCCACATGTCAAAGTTTAAAAAGCATCAATCAATCTATTTGAATGTGTTCATTAGCATCCTCATCATTATCATCGTCATCCTCATCATTATCATCATCATCATTATCATTATCCTCATCAGCATCATTCTTCAAGTCCACAAGAAGCACAGCCCTTCAACAAACGTATGCACAAGTCTTCCTGTCACGTGCCATCAGCTCAAGGTCTCTCCATGCCTTCTTCATGCCCTTCACTTCTGTCTCCAATTTTCTTTTCCATGTATTCCTTTGTCTCCCGTTACATCTCTTACCCTAGGTATTCCAGAACAAGGAACTGCCTTGTAATGCTATCAACAGGTTTCCTCAGTGTGTGTCATATTCATCTCCAGCGTCTGTTTCTCCTCATCTCTTGTTTCGCTGGCACTTATCAGTGAGTTCATATCGCATCTGGAAAATGTTAGTAGAATGTACGATATTCTATATTTTATGGCTTATAAATTATGTTTTTGTTATTTTAAAGACGAGTTGCTTTTTTTTTCTTTTAAACAGCGGATGCCTGCGATTTACTTAAAAAAAAAGATAGATATTAATAGACACAAGAAGTAAAATGTACCATACAGAAGGCCTTGTCATCAACTGGTTGAAGAGATGTGTTCTGTAGAGAGCTGAAGATAATGATATTGATAATGACATTACGCAAAGAAAATTTAACTTAAATAATTTGAACCAATTTCGCAAAATCGATGACCTATATTTAGATCTATGAACAGTTGGATAACCGGTGAAAGCTACTTAATTACAACGAAAAAAATCCATTATATTAACAAAGTAATTGTTGCGTATTTAAATCGTGTCATTTAATTCTTTCGACTGCAGGCCTAAATTTGAATTTTTTTTAAATTCTTTGTTTAGTGATTGACTTGTTTGTGAAAATTACGTAACTAGCCACTACCATTATTAACTGTTTATTTATAACATTTTTATGAAGTGAAAATAAAAAAGCAATATAGGTCAATTGTCCCTGTGCAGTCCTAATGAAACCAAAAAACCAAAATAAAAAAGCAATATAGGTCAATTGTCCCTGTGCAGTCCTAATGAAACCAAAAAACCAAAATAAAAAAGCAATATAGTTCAATTGTCCCTGTGCAGTCCTAATGAAACCAAAAAACCAAAATAAAAAAGCAATATAGGTCAATTGTCCCTGTGCAGTCCTAATGAAACCAAAAAAAAAAAGCAATATAGGTCAATTGTCCCTGTGCAGTCCTAATGAAACCAAAAAACCAAAATAAAAAAGCAATATAGGTCAATTGTCCCTGTGCAGTCCTAATGAAACCAAAAAACCAAAATAAAAAAGCAATATAGGTCAATCTTCCCTGTGCAGTCCTAATGAAACCAAAAAAACAAAAACAAAAAAAAATCGGCCTACAGCTCCCACAGGCATATCGTACAAAGCCACTGACATGCAGTTATGCATGAGCCTGGCAACCTCATCATTTCAAACACTTTGCTACAGAAACCACCGATGTAAGAGCATGATAATTCATTGTGCAGGTTTCCTGTAAGGGACCAACTACAATGGTGGCTCCATGCTCCATATAGAGTGAAAAGAAAAAGGAAAAACTAGGATAGGTAAATAGCGGGCACTCGTAAGATAGAAAGAAGGAAGACACTATACAACAAAAATGTAACAGAAGTGATAGGCTCATCGGGGACTCAAACCAGGGACCATCCAACTGGCGCCATTGCCACTCTGAGAGAGTGTCACGTGAAAGGGCATACAGCCAGTTATTTATGTATTTCGTATTATCACGACGGGTTCACTGCAATGGTCATGGCTGTTGAGGTAGGTGCAAGAGGTCTAGTGGCTGCCTCAATGTATGATCTGCTGAAACTGTTGGGTTTGAAAGGACAGAAAAGACCACGGGCACTTAAGAGACTCAGTGAAACTGCGGAAAGAGCATCGTCCTGACTGTGGAACAAACGGAACAGGCTATGGAATTCAGGACTATTTTATTTTCAACACAAGGTTTACTTTCACAATTGCATCGAACTGGCAGAAAAACAGTGGTGAAGTTGAAAGCTGCAACTCATGTGGAGTTGGTTAAATTATCTGCACATGACAACATGAGGCATGACCCAAGTGGGCCCGCCATCCTTAGAGTGTAAAGGAGATTAAGGGGCCAAAACACTTGATAGACGGGGGACCACTTCTGATAATCAGATTACCTCTGTTGTATCACTCTGTACAGACCTTCCTATCATCTTATTTATGAAATGAAAACATATTTATGACGTTTTTAACTGAAATGTGTTCTAAATCATTCTCATACTGTGAACACCCTATTATTTCTAATACACACACACACAACAAAAATCATGAATGCAGTTCCAAAAACATCATGATATAAACACCAGCACGAATTATCAATTGATTTTTCTAGAAGCTCAATATATACTTTGATTAAATCATCTCTGTTGTGTTAGGTGGAAAAATCACTCTCAAATGTAGAAAGAAGTGTTTTAAACTGTATCTTAGCATCACATTTCGTGTACCTATAATTCTGGGTATACTGTGCTTTTACATGCCGTCAGGCGAGGGCTGGTCCGACATTTTCTTAGTTTAACAAAAACTTTGTCTTTTTTTCCACCTCCGTCATCTAAAGATGAACCAAATTATTCCAAGTGGGCTACTGGTAGATCGGGATCACCGGTTTCTTGTTTGGTGATGTTGTCGGCCAGAAAATTCGATGAATTTTCCTTAGGAAGGTTGTGCGGAAAGAGGACAGTTTGGACATCTCCTTTTCTGTTACTGTCCAGCATTCTGCACCGTACGGACGTACAGAAATTATGCAGATTTTATTTGCAACAATTGTACAAATTATTTCTGCATACTTTTTTCAGTTATGGCAAATACAATCGTAACCATAACATCACACTATTGAAAACCAATGAGATTGTTGCCACTAACAATTAGTGAAACAAAATGTATAATTTTATTTAACTAATAATAAGTATTACTATATTACATCAATTCTAAATCATGCATAAAAATACAGAACAAGCAAGAAGATATTTAAAAAAAAAAATGAAAATGAAATAGCCTACGATTAATAACACATGACATTAAAAGCGCCAAAGCCATTCCTCAAATTATGAATTCTAAAACACAGGAAGAAAACTTAGATATAACAAATAATGAAAGCGTCTATTTTTCTCGAATAACATTGATTTAACAGTCCACATGTCGATGTAAATCTCCATCAGGGCACACACACACACACGCAGACACACACAAAAAACCCTCAAAGACTGAAATTGATATCTGATGAATAAAGTCTAGTAGGTCATGAAAGTTAAACAGAACCGGTGATTGTTGCTCATTAGTTTAATATGTAGGAACACCCGTAGAAGGCACTTACAGCGAGACGATGTGATGATCGTGTCCTGCCCTTCTTGTTGCCCATCGTCGATACAGAATCATATTTCATCCTCACTCACTGTACCTTCTGCATGGAATGACCCGACACTAGTCCCTGTTAAATTAACACGAAAGCTACAATTTATTAATAAGCAACCTTGCGTACAAAGAAGGATTGAAATGGTATGACAAGGTCACAATGTGGAACTGATGACAAGAACCAGACAAGTGCCAGTGGAACAAGAAATGAGAAGAAGACGCTGATGATGGAAAGGATACTTATTGAGAAAACCTTTTGATAGCCAAACAAGCCAGTTCTTGTTCGGGAATCCTCGGAGAAAAAGAGGCAGAAGTAAACCAAAAACATATGAAGAAGAAAACTGGAGACAGAAAGGATAATGATGAGGGACACGTGAAAAAAAATCGAGCTGATGGCACGTGACAGGACGACTTGGCTTGTGTTTGTTGAAAGCCAATGCTCCTTGGGGAGCTAAACAGTTGTCACCGTAGGGTTTGGCCAAGCATTGTTTATGCTTCTGGCAAGGTTATATGAACGCTTAAAGTATGTCACCGTAGGGTTTGCCCAAGCATTGTTTATGCTTCTGGCAAGGTTATATGAACGCTTAAAGTATGTCACCGTAGGGTTTGCCCAAGCATTGTTTATGCTTCTGGCAAGGTTATATGAACGCTTAAAGTATGTCACCGTAGGGTTTGCCCAAGCATTGTTTATGCTTCTGCAAGGTTATATGAACGCTTAAAGTATGTCACCGTAGGGTTTGCCCAAGCATTGTTTATGCTTCTGGCAAGGTTATATGACCGCTTAAAGTATGTCACCATAGGGTTTGCCCAAGCATTGTTTATGCTTCTGGCAAGGTAATATGAACGCTTAAAGTATGTCACCATATGGTTTGCCCAGGCATTATAAATACATTGCCAAGGTTGGGTGAACGTTTAAAACAGTTCACAAGGAAGAAAATAGAGTGAGGATTAAAAATAACAGACAACGGTTCACTAACTTCGCTTGCGTTAGTAAAACGTGAGTATTTTTCTAGTGAGTAGTAAATAAAGCTCGACCAATAGTTTGAGCTGGAAAACAGATAAGGGAACGAATCAGAGGTAGCGAAAGAAACGCACCAGGTAACAATGACTAGAGGTCAGTGTTAAATGCTGTATCATTCATCAGTGTTAAAGACTCGTCAGACTGTTGCTCGTGGTTTGAGTATGGAATGTCAACTCGACCTACGCAGTGGTGTGTAGACATAGAGTGAGAGTATAATATGCGAATGATAAGAAGAGTTCGTGGTGTTGACAAATGGTCTTTTTCTTTCACTCATGTATGGCTGGAAGTCATCGACACCAACGACTGTGTACCTTTGCTACAGTTTAATTGGACGTACACACTCGACAGCACGGATACAGTGACAAATGACAGGTTGGCATAAAACATCATGGTACAGTTGATAAATGGTCTTGCAGTGATACCTGGGCACTCATTTAGAATATTAGCACAATGGACTGTCAGTAGACAAGCACTCAGTATTGCCCATATATATATATCATCTGAGTTTACTGACAAAGCACGTCAGTTTATAAACAATATTCAAGATGGCTTCTAGACCTAACCTCGACTAGCGAAGATTCTTTTATGTAAAGTTCAGCACATATTTTCATATATAATATTGAACCACTAATAATGGGTTCTCATTCTGTAGCAGTGATCTCTGGACTCATCAAGCGATAATACGGGGCATCCCTTTCTCTTCTTGATAGTCCTTAAATATGTGTATACAAGATGGCTGCTGTCGTGAGCTGTCACTCACTTTAGGATACAAACTGGAATCTGTATCAAAGTTAATCCTACATTAAATGTTCTCATTGCTCTGTAGATTCTATCATGATGCAATTGACTTCATCATACAATATGGTGCTGCTAGAAATGAATGTCATCTTCATCTAGTTAAATATTCCCTCAGACGTACAAATCGTGCGTCTGCTTATCGAAAACGATGGCTTCGTTCATAGACTGCACGTAACAGTCTTAAAGGTGTGCGGTTTCTAGAGGGCAGTCGGGTTTCAGAAGTTGAAGAAACAAGAAGTGCTTTTGGTGGTTGCCACCAGTTTTAACAGATTCTGTGGTTATACAGATAAGTTCAGAAGTTATACAGAAAATGCATAAGCTGTAGAGATAACTCAGAAGATTAAAGGATTCTGTGGTTAGACAGAAATAGCATAAGTTTTAGAAGGTTCAGAGGATGCGATAGCTCTAGTCAGTAACTATACAAGATAACTAAGACGTTTCGTATAGACAGAGTAGAAGATGATTAAGAAAGTTCTTATAGTCACAGTAGAGAGTGTATTTCGGGAGAGATTCAGGGAATTGCCTGTAAGTATGGTTTTGAACTTATCATCATTCATATTGATGAAAAATTGCAGGAGAAGTAAATCAGAAATCCCAAGTCGACATGTCAAACAAATGTTGACTACTTTGTTGACTAAGTAACCTAGAGAAGAGAAGTATTTGAATGATACATTGATGGTCAAGCTTGGTACTGTTATATACGAATAGATGGTAAGAATGAATTCCGAGGGGAAAACCATATACAGTATATGTCAGTCCACACAAGACAAAGACCTTGATACTGTGTCTAGTAAATGATAGAAGACTTAAGAACAGTAGTATAGAACAGAGGGTAGGTTTCTGGTATTGTACGAGTATAACACTCGTATAAACATTAATAACACATAAGGAAGGGAAACCCGAGGCCTGTAAACAGTAAATAAATATTAGACAAACACAAAGATATGTTTTCAGGCACTCGTAAGAAATAAAGAAGTAGAACACTAGACAACAGAAAAACAACAGACGTGAGTGGCTTACCCAGGGTTCGTATATATACTGTATAATAGGGGAACGACAGAAGTGATTGCGTCATTAATAGGCTGAGGTGCCCATTGTAAACTTCCGGTGTTGTCTTGCGTTTCGCACTGATGACCGGTCAGTAACGCATCATTTTTTGGTGATGCCTAGCTGGCCGGGAGGATAGTGTGATTCGCTTGTATAGCTAGGCGGTGTTGTCGTACGGAAGGTACGGGGTTCGAACCCTGGGTAAGCCACTCACGTCTGTTGTTTTTCTGTTGTCTAGTGTTCTACTTCTTTATTTCTTACGAGTGCCTGAAAACATACCTTTATGTTTGTCTAATATTTATTTACTGTTTACAGGCCTCGGGTTTCCCTTCCTTATGTGTTATTAATGTTAAGACGCCACTAGGCGTGATGCCACTGACTGCTTTGACGGTCGGCGGCGCTAAGGATCAAAGAAGAAGAAGTACTCTTCATAGTCGCTGTTAGCTAGAAAAAGGTACTTTACCATCTTACAGTGGCCCATTAGAAATATGACATGGCCCGAGGGGGGTGGGGGTGTAAGGATATGGCCCACGTTGAGTACTACCGCTCTTCATAAAACCAAACTAGGGTTTTCCGCTGAAGACAGCGCGAGGTGGCGCGTGTCACATTTGACATTGAGTTTAAATTATGAAGTGGTTTTTTTTGCCTACGTGTTAAAAGTGATGGTACTGTGCCAGCTTACTTCATAATTTTCTTTCCTGTACAAATAAAACTTATCTTCAACACCACCAAGGCTACAATACCATTAACGATGCATGCCTTCTCCTTCTATACCATCGACGCACCTCCCTGTCACAAAATTCGGTCAGTAACGCAGAAATAATGGCCGATAAAGTGAGTGGTTCCAATGCTCAACGTTGTCTTGCATGCCTCGTGACCCAGACACTGTCAGAACATCGTGGTGAAGGGTTAAGAAGGTGACGAATTTAGACATTTAGCTGGAGGACATATCACACATTGTCAGTAATGGCTCTTCTATCTGCAACAAGTGACGGCAGTGATAGAAGTGTAATAGGCCATTTAGAGAAAATGTACTGGATGTTTCACTATTCTGATTAACAGTAAAATTGCACGTACGCTTACAAAGATATCATCGTTATCGTCATCCTCATCATCATCATCATCATCATCATCATCATCATCATCATCATCATCATCATCATCATCATCATCATCATCATCATCATCATCATCATCATCATCATCATCATCATCATCATCGTCATCATCATCATCGTCATCATCATCATCGTCATCATCATCATCATCGTCATCATCATCATCATCATCATCATAATCCTCTCATTTCAGCCCCCCCCCCCCCCCCCCCCCCCCCCCCCCCCCCCCCCCCCCCCCCAAAGAGCACAGGCCTTGTACAATCTTATGACAAGTTTTCCTGTCTTGTGCTGTCCGATCAAGGTCTTTCCATGCTTTCTTCAGCACTGTCATGCCTGTCTCCATTTCTCTTCTCTATGTGTTCCTTGGTCTCTCCCTCTCTCTATCCCTCTTCATCATCATGTGACGTATTCTTTCCAGAACGTTGTCTCCATTACAGCTGCTCTGAACGCATCACGATTCTGGGCAAGTCGACCTGCATCAGCCAAAGACAAGTTCAGACTCTCTGTGATGTCCTGGGTCCACCGTCGTCTAGGTCGACCCCTTCCCCTTTTTCCAGGGACCATGCCTTCCATCACTGTTTTTTCCAGACTATTATGTCTTTTTATATGACCGAAAAATTTCAGCTTCCTTATTGCGATGGTATTTATGAGCCAATGTTCCTGTACGTTTAGTGAGTGCAGTACTTCTCTGTTGGTCTTTTTTTCTGTCCAGGGTATTCTCAACATCCTTCTGTAGCATTTCATTTCGAATGATGTAATCTTTTTTGCAACTGTTTTATTGAGTGTCCAAGTCTCGCAGCCGTATGTTGCTACTGGGAATATACATGCTCTGATCAGTTGTAACTTTGTTTCTTTGCTTGTGCCTTGCCATAGGTTTTTCATCTGTATTAGTTTATGTGAAGCAATTGCAAGTCTTCTTTTAATTTCTACTGCACAGTCGCCAGAGCTGTTAATGATTGATCCTAAGTATTCGTATTCATTAACACTTTCCAGTTCTTCGTTATCAATTTCAATTTCTGGTTTGGTCTTTACTTTGTCTGTTGTCAATACTTTGGTCTTCTTGGTGTTTAGGTATAGATTCTGGGCCTCGCTGTGTTTTTTTGGTGGACAGAAGTAATTGTTCAAGTCCTTCTGGGTTGGTCGATAGGAGGACTGTGTCGTCAGCATATCTGATTTCCGGGATCTGGTACCCGCCGATGTTAAATGAGTCAAACTCTGTGTGTTCTTGGTCATCTCTTACGTTTCTCATGATATTCTCGGCATAAATGTTAAACAGGTAAGGGGAAAGGGTACAGCCTTGTCTTACTCCTTTCTATACTTCAAACCATTCTGATGTTTCCCCCTCTATTCTTACGGCTGCCTGTTGTTCTTGGTACAGCAGTGCGATGAGTTGTATAAGGTGGTTTGGAAATCCCATATTTTTCATAATAGCCCATAACTGCTGATGTTGTACACAATCGAAAGCTTTGGTGTAATCAATGAAACAGGTATGTAGGTCAACGTTCAATTCTCTACACTTTTCTATGATGATCCTCATGTTGAATATATGATCTCTAGTGCCTCTACCTGGTCGAAAACCCGCCTGTACTTCGTTTATTTCTGTTTCTAGCTTCTAGCTTCTATCCCTCTTACTTACGGATTTCAGAACAGGGACTGCCTGATAAAATTACAGCATAGGTTGGCATACACATTTTATTAATTCGCTTTTCTTCCTGATCCTACGGACCTTCGGGTTGTTTTTTCTCCAGAATTGATCCAGCTGAGAGGTCAGTGCTTTAGTTTGTTAAATTTTGCATTTAAACTTCTGTCCAATCTGCCGTCACACTGTCAAAGATTTAAACGCACAATTTTAAATTATGTTTATGAACTGTTGTCGGTATATAGCGCCGTACCGTTCAGAAAGCAATGGCAAACTACTGAATGAAAAAAATTGCCTAGAAAAATCACAAACAGCCAATAAAAGCTGGGGTTGATTGCCACGTCCTGTAAAGGATAAGCAACTAACTTTATGAACTGTTACATTTATATTTAAAACTGAAAACACAGACAATTACAATTTTAAATTAACATGAGTACTCTATGGTATAAAGAATTTTAAGCGTTGTGTTAGCAGCATATTTAGTCTTTCTGACTTTGATCAAATGTATAACTTTTTTCATGACTAGATTTTCTAGGATTTTTCTTTATCTATTTTCTTCTCTTATTTGTTTCTTCTCTTATTGGACAGTGACTGTATAATAGAATTCAGCGACAATAAGTATTCCACTCAAGTAACCTAGTGTTGCTTTTATAAAAATTAAATTTATGTAATTAATTTAAATGCACTGCAGACGAGTAGTTGTAACTTACACATTCGTCTATGACCTGTAACCAAATGATAGAAGACTCAACGTGTTCTTCATTAAAAAATATAGTGACGTCACTTCAATGGCCAGCTTTGAAATGTTTGACAATTACACAAAATTAAAGATTTGTGTATTTAAACAGGAGTCTTGCCTCGTTTTTGGCGAGGCACGTCCCATTCAATCTAGACTTAAGCTCCGTTATCTACCTTATTATACAGCTATCAGTATTGAAAAAAAAAAAAAAATTCCTACATTTCTTCTTCTTCTTCAAGCATCATGACTCGTGATCATGTCCCTCCACAACTTCCTGTCTCTAGTTTATCATTTATGTTGTTGACTTCTTTCCATGCCGAGATTTCAAACAGGCCAGTATCTGGGCTTGTCCTCTGTCTCTTCACTTTTTCCTGTTGCCACAGTACATTCCAACTTTCTTCTTCTCGTAACATTTTTGCCATGAAAGTAAAAAGCTACTTCTGCTCACTGGTTTATTTTAGGACATCCTCACTACTCATTTTAGCTGCTCGTGATATTCTTAATACTCTTCTATGTACTTTAAGAGCTACAGATCTGAAGGTCTTTTATATTTGGACAAGCGCCCTACTTTAACTGACAGACAAGGTGTCTGTCGAATGGAGCGCGCCTCGCCAAAACGATGCAAAATGTTATTTTACAAAAATATTCTTCAGTAAACAACATCTATGGGACCTCCAGGGCTTTTCCTGCGTGTCTCTTAACTGTCCATCACTCAGTTTCCTATTATAGGATTGGCTGTATGTAAAAATGAATAACTCTTTCTTACTTTCATTGACAAAGAAACTTCATTTTAAGGAACTCTATTTTTGCCTGAGCAATTTTACCGTGCTATATTCTGATATATTTATTATAATCATATTATCGAAGCTGTCCCAAGATGCAGCAATAGTGAATGTAGTCAGCCACCCATAGCTGTACTGCTTGCATCAGGACCAGCGAACCAGAGCTGGTCAAGACCGCACTCCACCTGCACGTGGTGGTCCTGGAAACCAGGGCGAACGAAGAAGAAGAAGAAACTGTACCATACTTATGTACATTTATAGACATGCTGTTAATATAGTTGGCATTGTCTACATGCACATACAAAACAAGTGACCAGTCTTTGTAGAAAACCAAGATAGCCAAAGCTGGCCCCAATATTTGAAGTCGACCGACTGGCCTTTATCCAATATCGCGTGTGGAAAGTTTGCTTTTGACATATGGTGATCTAATCTAACGCTACCGGGAATGATTCGTGAGACATGGCGCTAAAGCGACTTCGATTATGGAAATGAATATCGAGAAAAATGTGGCAGGCGTGAATGGGGATAAGTAAACAAGCTGGAGGGATAATCAGCGGGAGAAAAAAACAATAAAATAAGAGCCCTAACGGATAGGGCTCAACACCAGGATAAGACCTTCGCACCATCAATAACACTAGGTGAACCTCTTTCTATAGGGGTTAACTGTTCAAAAGTTTACAAAGACAGAACCATCTCAGTCTCCAAATGTCTCCTATTTCACATCTATTAGGAAAAGTTATCCAATTCATGTAATGCCTTTCATACTCTAACGTGCCTGTCAAACAGAGGTGAACCAAACCCATCGCATTAATAAGTTTCATACACTAAACGTTCTGCCAAAGCCTGAGACCATCTTTAGTCTGTCAACGTGTCATTTCCAAATATGTGACTTTCTTGTGTGAAAGTAAATGTCTTTTTGTGTGGGGGGTTGGGAGAAGAACTACCTCCTCCTTCACAGAGACAAAATAGATCTTGGGAATTGTCGTCAAATAGTTCTGTAGTGCTTTATGTGTATTTAAGATTAGAAGGCACAGGCACAAGAAAAAAAACAAAACTCATATTTCAACTTTGATCGAATTCTTCCATATAGGATCAGCACTTTGTTTTTTAAATTACAATTTTGCTGTAATTGTGATGCTCTGGGTGTTAAATGCATTTACAAATCCATATAGATTCACAAATACTTCATTTACAATCAGCTTTTACGAATCATTAGTTTTTCATAACCCACTCAACAGCAATCTATATTAAGATCTTCCCTCTATGGCTATCCCAGTCGCTCTCACTCCCTGAATTTGAATTTATTATCATTTTATTTCTGTTTGTTTCTTTCCCGCAATCGATCACGTGGTCTGTCTCTACGTGTGTCTATCTTTTCCAACCAGTTTCCATACATCTTATATTTACCTGCTTATTTGGCCTGAAGAATGATATGAGAATTTGCATAATTTTTTTGTTCAACTCTGAAACGATTTATTCTAATTCCGGTTTCTTACTTACCTGTTGGTTCATTTCCGAGTGAGTTTGTTTGAATACGTGGATATCTAGAAATGCATAATTTATATGCGTTCCGTCTAGTTCCCGTATAGATATACATAATTTATATGTGTTCCGTCTAGTTCCCGTACAGACAAAGAAAGAAAAGAACTACTGCTCCCTGAGGCATGTCGTACAAGGCTAATGAGAGGTTGTGCATGGACCTGACAACCTCATCATGTAGAACAAATAGCTACAGAAACCACTACAGCAAGAACATGAGAATGTTTTGTACAGGCTTCCTGCAAGGGAAACAGCTGCACTAGTGACGTCATGATCCATAGGGAATGAAAACAAAAAAATGATGATGAAAAAGTATACGCCGTTTTCTATATGTCCTGGTTACATTTTTTGAAGTGTAAAAATTAAGGTGGAATACAGTGTGGTCATAGAAACAATAAATAAGGCACGTTGAAAAATTATCTCTATTGCGTATAATATTATTTTATTTTAGTTAGTGATTTAACCAGAGTACACTCTTAAAAATAGAGGTTTAATATATAGTGAATAAAACAATTTACTGGACAGCTAAGCCCTATGAACTAGAAGGTGCATAGTGCATAATAAGTGAATTAGTAATATGAGTAAAATTGGACTACATCAGTGTACAACTGTCAAGCCTAACAAAGCTGACAATACGTAAGAAACAAAAGCGATCAAGTTTTTCTTCAGGAATTCGTCACAAATTCCAAATAATCGCCTTAGGCCTAAGCAATCAAATCTTTTTGCTGTTGCTACGCAGTGTTTGAATTTACAAAGACCCTGGAGGTTTTTGTTATCTACAGAACAAATCAAAAGTGCACGTGGTTGTCTCAATGTCTCGTTTAAAGTTTTATAGTCACGCAATTTTTGGAAGTTCGAGATTTGCAAATAGCAGAACGTTTATTACAATAAAAAAGGGAGGTTTCTCAGACATGAAATCAATATACAAACAATACCTCAACTGCAAGTTTCGATGGTGAATTTATTATTCACTGTTTTCATTACAGCATTTTCATAACACACGCGGGGCAACAAACACTT
Source organism: Oreohelix idahoensis (assembly GCA_024509875.1). Classification (NCBI taxonomy): domain Eukaryota; kingdom Metazoa; phylum Mollusca; class Gastropoda; order Stylommatophora; family Oreohelicidae; genus Oreohelix; species Oreohelix idahoensis. The sequence goes on along the minus strand of JAMPIV010009180.1, from coordinate 315,967 downwards.
CTTGCCATCTGTCATGCAATTTATAATGCCGATATTTGAAGTATGGCCGCTGACGTCAGTGTCGACTTTGTGTTGAGAGCAAGCAGCGCTATCGACAAGCACCAAATACAGACGATATGGTGCACTTTCATTGTAAGCGTAGAAAAAGGGGGGGGGGGGGACAACAGAAAAGATAGGAGGAAATTATAGAATCGATGTCACCATTGGTATCGCGAAGACGCAAGGTGGGAATGCATGGCGTATTATTATCAGATACCTTCATCGATACTCTTCTGGAACGGTAGTAATTAAAAGAGAGATTAAAGTTTGATTCTGGCGTATAATTGAAGCATTCGAGCTATTAAGTCGCAGAGAAAGCGACAAAAAGAAATTTTACGCGTGCATTTAAACATTGATGTGTACGTCAAGTTGTATCGATACGACGTCAGTATTTGCAAGAGTGTGTGATAACGATTGTTAGTGGTGTTGTGACAACAAGTAGTCTGCTGTGATAAATGCTGTTATTGTTAAGTATAACGAAGAAGCAAAAGAATTAGCAGTCCAACTTGTTCAAGATCAATTAGATGCCAGTAAATTGATAAACAATATAAAACTGGAAAGAAGAGCTGGCGATATAATAGAAAACATAATACATTTTTATTATTACACGCTTTTATTTAACTTGCTTTGTAGGTCACTTTCGTGTCACTTTCAAATCTTGCAATTAATTTTTCAATCACTTCCAGTTGAGCAATAGCTCTGAAACTTGGCATAGTTGTGTATTCCCCATGACAATACAATAATTAGTCATAAAAATAATAAAATGAATAAAATTCATATTTTTGGCGGCATCATTTTTCTGCACTTAGGAACATACAAGGGATATAATTCTCGACCGCTCTTTCATCTTCGGTAATTTATAGATTACCGTTTTCTAGTACAAGTTATTCGGATAATTTTCAACCTTGTCTTGATTATTATTTCATTCTGCTGAGAACATTACGAAATCCTACAGCAGCTACAGCAGGTTAAAATACAAATAGGACACAAAAAATCATTGAGTATGTCAAAATAGATGAGGTCATGCATGTGCAGTTTCTTTTTTTTTTTTTTGGACGCTGTTCATTTACTCAATGCTAACGAGTGTTGTATACAAGGTAGCGATACAAGGGAAGTAATTAAAGTGTGAAACCTACTGTGCTAAAGTGGTCCTATTTTTACACGCTTTTATTTAACTTCTCTTGTATGCAAACCGATGATGTCATTAGAGGATCGATTACATTTGACTTAAATTTAAAAACAACAAAAAAATAACACTAAAAAGAAGAAAACAAAAATATTTTAAACACACGCTTTTAATGCACTAAAAAGCCAAAAATAAATTTTCAATGAGTTTATAGCTTCCAGTAAAAAAATGTAACATCAAAGTGACAAAAAGCGTGGGGCGCTGATTCTGCATTAAATTAACTTCTGCTTTATACTTCACTAGCAATAACCCGTTAATATTGACAGGTTTTTAATTATAGTGTGTTGTTTTTGTTACATGTATTACAGACGGTACTATTACCACTGTGGTCATTTCATTGCAGGCGACCGTCATTAGATATTTGTAGTGCACATCATATGGATGTAATAAATATGAAGACATGGAGTAACCTTCCTAAATGTGGAGCGGTGATAATGATCGAATGGACCGTAAATTGACTAAATAACTAACATTTCTTTTATGACAACATGTCTCGTAATTGTTCGTGCACCTTTTTAAAATCTTGACTTTCCATAATCAAACTGTTCATGCACACCGTCATTTTGCGCACTTTTCTATTTTCGGGAGAGTACATATAAGGGAAACAATACAATTATTGTCTAACTTTAAGCACGTTTGCACCCCCTTAGCTGTGGTTGAAAGTTAATGTACTCTCTCTAAAAATAGAAAAAGTGCGCAAATGAAGGTGTGCAAGATGTGACTGACCGACCGATGTACTTACGGCTGGAATTATGGTATTGAATTAGACACTTATGGATAAAATATATGATAAGCGCTAAAGTGCCCCACTGTTTTTGTCAATGTGATGTTACATGTTGTGACTGCAAGCTATAAACTCCTTGAAAAATTATTTTTGGCTTTTCAGTGCATTAAAAGCGTGTGTTTAAATTTTTTTTTTTTATTATTAAGCATAAAGAGGCAAGCGCAGTATCAAATTATATTAAAACTAAAAAATGAATGAATGAAGGAATAAAATTACAAAAAATAAATATTAAAACAAAAATTTAAAGCAACAACTATTTCTCAGTTGTTATATCCACAATGTATTATATTATAACAACATGTAATAAAGGAATAACTTGCCAAGACGTATCCTTCATATTATCGAGTATAAGTCTTCTTCCTGTCTTCTTTCCTTTCTTCTTTTTCCCATTCTCCGTTACACACTCCGTCCTCTATACGTCTTCTTGTCTTTGATTCTTTTCCTACTATTATTATATGTTTTCCTCCTAGGTTCTGTTTTTTTTTAATCATATCTGTTAATTGTTACTTTCTTTTTGCTTTTGTTTTTGTGCGTTAGTCCTTGTGGTCGTAACGAGGGCCGATTCTTTGTCCTTTTCACAGTAGAATCCCAACTAACATAATTACCGATGTATGTTACGTCGGTCGGTCTCACTCAAAATAGTAACTCGCGCCAGAACAAAAAGTGCGCAACGCACGGTGTGCAACTTGCGCGGCGTGGGTGTTATATAAAACAAATACTTTGGTTTTATTTATTTATTTTGTTTTATTCTTTTACGAAATTAGTAGCGCTCGACAAAGATAAAGTGCGTAAAAATTGGCGTGCATGAGCCCTCACCCGATGTACAAATCATGAAAACTTGAAAGTTTTTGTTACAACCACTTATTATCAGAGAACACTTTTTGAAAACAATCCACGCACTTTCAAACGAAATGTTGTCATAAAAGAACTTTTAAATTGAATCTAAAATAACATAATTCTCGCCGTGTGTTCGTTGGTCACAGCAGAGGAATGCAACCGTGTTGAAAAATCGTATTGTTTCCATTATATATACTCTCCCGAAAATAGTTACAATCAACAAAGAAAAGCGTTCAAATGACGGTGTTCGTGAACAGTTTGATTACACTGTATAATGGAAAGAAACCAAAAACACTCTAAGAGTGTACTTTTATCTGCTCATCCGGGAGTTTGACGGGTTATTGCTAGTTTTACTGCTAATTTGCTTTCATTTTATTAGCTTATTTGGAGCGTTATGGACCTAAAAATGCTTTCCATTCAGATCATTTTGTGCTGCTCATCATAATACTTTAAGAGTTTCCAGTTTCTGTTTTTTTTTTCCTACAGCTATAGCAGCGTCTCTTAACCTTTTTAGTGCCATTGTCTCCTTTGATTGTAAGATGAAGGCCATGAACCTCTTTAACTGTCCGATGAAGGCTATGGACTTTTTTGTTCTTCGATGAAGACTATCAACCTGTGTGACTGTCCGATGAAGACTATGAGCCCTTTTGATTATCCGATGAAACGCTATGGACTCCTTCATGTAAAACACAATTTACACCAAAGCATAATTTAAAAAAATATGTTTCACATTTTAAATTTTGTTTTATATACACGGACCCCTTAGAATCCACATGTGAACCACAGGTTAAAAAAAAACCCGGATCTATAACTTTTCTCGGGTTTCCCTTAAGATCTTTCGTATCTTGATTCACGCGTGTGATCATATTTCAAAACTATGATCAGAATACGTTCTCATGCACGTGTAACATGCTTCCTAGCCTTTGTTAACTTCTATTTCTTTTTTTATTTGTTGTACTCACTCCGTCAAACACACCGTGTAGTTCCCGGGGGGTCGCTGAAGAGACAACGGAAGAGTGGGAGTACTGCACCCACCGGCATGTCGTACAAGGCGAGTAATATGAGACTGTGGATGGTACTGACAACCTCATTACCTAAAACAGATAGCCAGAGAAATTACCGCTGCAAGAGCATGTGTTTGTTTGGTGCAGACTTCCTGCAAGGGGGCCATGCTCCGTAAGAAGTACAAATGAAAATGAAGGAATGACGACTCAATCCATGCAATCCGAATAAAAAGACAGATACCGCAGTGAGGAAGAAGTACGTCAGATGCACTTTAATATATAATATTTTATCTCTATATTTATATGAGTCAGTTGACCAAGATGTTAGATGAAGACTCTTGCGTTGACTAGGACGAAGATATAGATAAATAAGTTGATAGCAATACAAGTCAGTCCTTGTTCTGGAATTCACAGGGTAAGGGAAATAGAATAAACCCAAAAACACACGAAGAAGCTAATTAACTATAAACATGAACGGAATTAAAAAGACAAGGATAAACTCTGAGACCTGTAAAGATTTTTAATTGTATTCCCGTGCGCGACTTCTTATCTGGATCTCCTGTATTGGCCATTTTGTTTCTAGGGATTCTCACGAGAACGGTATCTGCTACTTCCGTTAACGTGTCGTATCATTTTACTTGTTTCTGTACTTAACCTAGTTCTCGATTTCTGTATGTTCTGTTATTGTCCGTTTGTCCCTGACGAAGACGTATGGCTGTAACATATGCAATTCTCTTTGTCATAGCTTGATCTGTTTTCGTTGATCTTGCTGTTGCTGTTTCTCTGGTAAATCGCTTGTCATGTGTTTATAAAGATAATCTTCTTGCTTAATTAGTCGCCCACATTTAGCTTCGAAATACAGCACCAGCTCTACGTGAGATCTAGACGTCCAAATAATAATTTAAAAAAAAAAATTAATATCTCTTTTTTGATACAGGAAAATGAATAAAGCAATGAAAATATAAGCTCTTCGTGATAAGTAAATTCGTATAAAACACAGCCCTTTGTAATTCCCGTGCGTTTGTGAAGAGATAAAGAAAGAAAAAGATGTATTCACCCTTATGCATGTCGTACATTAAAATGTTGTTTATGGGCCTAGCAAACTCATCATGTAAAACAAATTGCCACGGACCACCGAGCACGTGAGCGCGTGGTGCCGTTTACCTGTAAGGGGATATGCTCTGCTGGTGACACCATGCTTCGTAAGGAGCGCGAAGGAAACTGATCGACTGACTATATTACATCGCATCAGTACGGCTTTATTTTATCTCCACTTTTGGCCAAAATTGACCTAAGGTCATATTTGGATATAAAATAGTTTAATCTATCATCCTACACAATATCTTACAGTTTACAGTTTGGATCGTCATGAAAAATTTGATTTTAATTTGATATACTGTATCATTCTTTTCAACTAATAACCCAAAAACTTGAAACGCGTTTTTCTCAAAACAAGCTGAAGTGGAGACAGAATAAAGCGGTACTGATGGGAGCAAATCATTAAAACATTCTGTCCAGATTATAGCAGACAACTGCAGAAATATTCCTGACATTCTTCTAGACAATTCTAAGGAATATTCTTTCAACTTGACTAACTAATCGGATTCTTCAACCACCACGTTATTGCTGGTAGGTCCCTTTGTTTTCTTTTATCTGAGTCTCATGTTCACAATCTGATTTAACAGATTGGAATGTCCATAATGGCTTACTGTATTAATATTTTTAAGGTTTCCCGTGATACCTATTTGCAAAATTCATCTTAATATATTGTTTAATTGTTTTTAAATTTCTTCAGTGCACATACACTTCGATCCTGTAACTTTTTTTTTTTTTTTTTAACTTCATGTCTTCACACTATGATGTGTGTTTTCTATTTGTGTAACTTTCCACGCATCCCTCCCCTACCCACAATCTTGTATGATTAATTCGCGTCATTCTTTCTGTTCATTTCTCTATCTTTTTTTTTTTTTTTTTTTGTATCTTACAATATTTTGTGGTCAGCTTTAGTTGGTTCCTGCTTTTTTTCCCCCCTTAAATGGCGTGTGCTGTAATTATATTTATCTCTCTCCCTCCCTCTCTCTCCGTTTTCGTTGCATTATTTAGTGTATTTTCTCCTACTTGAAACTTCTTTTGTTAAGTTTGTATCATGAGCTGACGAACAGGTTTTTTGCCGAAACGTTCGGTGGTCCTATTATGTTTTGTTATTATGTCATACCCAGGGGTTTCTGATGAGAGACAGAACAAAGAGGACAACTTCACCCTCGACCATTTAGTTAGTACAAGCCGACTAATATGAGGTTGGCAGCCTCATTGTATAAAACAAACTGCTACAACAGTAATATACAAGAGCACCACTACAAGATCACGTGACTGCTTGTTGCAAGCGTCTTGTAAAGAGACCAGCTGCAGTGGTGGTTCAATGCTCCATAAGGGGTGACAAGGAAATGACTAAAAATGATGTCTTGTACGATACTTTACTTGGATATTGCAAGAATCGCTTGTCTCTATTATGTCTTGTACGATACTTTACTTGGATATTGCAAGAATCGCTTGTCTCTATTATGTCTTGTACGATATTTTACTTGGATATTGCAAGAATCGCTTGTCTCTATTATGTCTTGTACGATATTTTACTTGGATATTGCAAGAATCGCTTGTCTCTATTATGTATTGTACGATATTTTACTTGGATATTGCAAGAATCGCTTTTCTCTATTATGTATTGTACGATACTTTACTTGGATATTGCAAGAATCGCTTGTCTCTATTATGTATTGTACGATATTTTACTTGGATATTGCAAGAATCGCTTTTCTCTATTATGTATTGTACGATACTTTACTTGGATATTGCAAGAATCGCTTTTCTCTATTATGTATTGTACGATACTTTACTTGGATATTGCAAGAATCGCTTTTTTCTATTATGTATTGTACGATACTTTACTTGGATATTGCAAGAATCGCTTTTCTCTATTATGTATTGTACGATATTTTACTTGGATATTGCAAGAATCGCTTTTCTCTATTATGTATTGTACGATACTTTACTTGGATATTGCAAGAATCGCTTTTCTCTATTATGTATTGTACGATATTTTACTTGGATATTGGAAGAATCGCTTGTCTCTATTATGTATTGTACGATATTTTACTTGGATATTGCAAGAATCGCTTTTCTCTATTTTTTTCCTTGTTCTTCCGAATGCTTCCTTCGCTCTTTTCATTATGGGCTATGTCTAGTTATCTATGTTTACGGTATTCTTACTTGAATTCCATTTTCTCAAAGCTATAGTCCATGTTTACAATTTTAGTCCAGCAACTTTAACATATCAACTTGCCTGACCCCTTCAGTCTATTGCATTATATACTTCCTCTTTGTTCCTGCTTTCCCCCCACCGGTTCCATATACTGTTTCCTTTTCTTTGCATATTATTATATTTTGTAGCTACAACAAGATCTACTCCAGTTCTTTGAAAACTTTAAATATCTTCCTAATATTTTAAACGAGTTTTTTTTTTCTTCATGTTTTTCTTTTTGGAGTGCTGACAGTTTTGAAGAATAAATAATTCGTGTTGCTAGCACTCGTGATCTATCCATCCCCAAAGTCTTTATCGCTCCATTTTTCTTCCACCATTCTTTGTTTGTTTCTGCCAGTTGTACATTCATTGTCTTTTCTTACCATTTAAGTCCATTTATTGGCGGCATTGGCAAAAGGTAACGTGATTGCACCTGCGGAAACATCCCTACAAAATGTGGATTCGTACACAAACATATTGGCAGTAATATAAACAACGTTAGTGGAACAAGCAATATTATCAAAATAAAAATACAACAAAGGCAAGAAGATTTTTCATAGCCTTGGGAAAGATGGGGAAATAAAAATCACGTCCAACAAAAAAAAATATAAATAATCTATTCAAATGTCAAGCAATCTAATGTATGACTCTGAAAATGTGTGACAACCACGTCTCAGACCTGAGGGTCTTTCATATTTGGACATGCGCCCTAATATAACTGACTAGGTTGAACGGGACGCGCCTCGCCAACACGAGGCAAAACTTTATTAAATAAATAAGTATGACTCTGAAGCATGGAGGAAAAAATAAATAAATAAACCTGACTGTGGTAAAGTGGGATTCAAATACAAAGGGAACCAGGAATCACAATCAATTTTAATTACAAGTTATATGTACAGAATTTATTAATATGATTCTTATAGTGACATATATTATTAATGGTATCCTATGTGTGTCAGTTGTGTAGTGGTAATATGAGGTAATACTGGTTTTGTTTTGTTCAAGCTCTGTTGGTATTTGTCATCATAACTTCAATAGTTTGTTTCTATTGGAACCAGTATTGGAGATGTTCTCAGTTCCTGGTATTAAAACAATTAAATCCCCCTCTTAATTTTAGTTTATAATGTCATTTTAAGATGGGGTACATAATGTTGAGCTCCATGGCCACACTCTCTTATCTTGCGTGATGACTGCAGTAAAAGACTCCTCTGCTCGATTTCTTTAATGAGTTCTGGAGCCACCCCACTGGTTGCTATATGGACCAAGGAGTATGCTATCCACCTCTGGCTTCAGCAAAGCTCTGACCAGGTGCTGCTCAATAACTTTAAGACCACGGTCCCTGAAACAAGAAGGTTGTACCTTCTACGTCAGAACTAATTTATACTCCATTTCTACACTGAGCACAATACATCACAAACATTGAGTTCAGAGCGTTAGGCCAACTGTCAGCTTCATCTGAAATACTTTATACCAGTATTTCCCTCCCTAATGGTTACTACGCCTCTGCAATTCCAGCATTATTTCTTTCTAGTTAATAATCTAGGTGTCAGTGTACTGTTTGGCCATTCCATGCAGTTTTACTTTCCTCCGACACCTTCTGTTCAGGCTGGAGCACTATAGGCTTTACATCATGTTCGCTACTGAACCACACATATATACAGACATAAATTATCAATTTACATTCAATTTTCATTAAAAGATATTGAATATTTCAAGCTTACCACAATTCATGGAAATAATAATAAACAGTTTCGTTGACTGGCAATGAATATAGCACAACTCCGATCTGCCGATGTCCCAGGCTTTATTTTATAAAAAATATACACTGGTGCTCAACGCACTGCTTCTTAGTAGGTTTATTACAAGATGTGGCAATGAACAGACGCTCTGAATTGTGTATATTCGCAGCTCTACCCAATCACACCACGTCTACACATCTTTTCAAAAAAGTACCCCTTTCTCACGTTTCCCCTGACAACACAAGATAGTATTTATAGTCCGACCAATCGTGTTTAGTCTTTCATTTGTTGCGCTCCAATCACATAGGAGTTAACATGGTAGGCTATTTCCGTAACGTAATGTTTTTTCAAACACGTTATAAAAAAAATTTTATGAGCAGAAATGATTTCATGCTGTCAGGCACCCCCACTATTTTATTTTGGCCATAACTTGGTAATTCCTAGACTATTTGCGTAACGTTTTACATATTCTTTGTCAGCAAACCCTAAGGAACCCAAATATACGAATTTAAGGAAGCTAGGTGGCTGCGTTCAAAATGTGCATTTTCTACCACCTCCTGTTCACTTCAATCCCCATGTGGTGTCTGGGTACTGTCATGTTTTCAAACGTAACCGGTATAATGTCATAATTCCCAATAAGCGTTTTTCAGGATTTTAAAACCTAACTCTGGTATGGGTAGTGAATTTTATCACTGCGATTTGAAATAAAGTTAGTGCATGTGGCCTTACACGCGTGATGGCAGCAATTGTGTATCGCGCGACGCGTGTTTAGTGTTGCAGGTGTCCCTGCTTTCTGCCTCTCCCTTCTCTCTATCCTTTAGTCCATCTGTCTTTTAGTTACGCCGTGTATAAAATGGAATGAATGAAATATTAAATTTAGGTCATTGATCAGCTTGCGTATCTCAAGGTTTTTCCAAGAAATACAGTACACGTTTCATTGAAGAAAGCGTGCAGCGACACAGTAGGCTTTTACTATCAACGTGAAAGCGTTACAATTTGCCGACGAAGTAGAAAACAAGGGGGATTTCGAGTACAGTCATTGTGACAGCACTGTTCTTTACCATTCTTCTTTCCTTTTATTAAATTTATTTGTTAGGCTTTGCATTTACGTTTTAATTTATATATGGGGATTAGAATAATTCACGACATCTCCCCTCTTAAAACAGACATTATATGTCAGTCCTTTATTCTATATACACATAGAGAAATTTATTATTATTTCTGGGGTTTACGGTGATTCTCATCACACGGATGGCGGCTTAAAAAATCCGCTCCCAAATTTGTTTTTCCAGATATATACTCAATGCTAAAATTATAGGGAGCCAAAAGCAAGGACCATCGGAGTAACCTAGAGTTCTCATGCCTAGCCTGGGCTAGAAACGATAAAGGTTTGTGATCCGTTTGCAACTTAAATGCCTTCCCATACAGATAAATATTGAATTTCTTTATTGCCCATATTACTGCAAGACATTCTTTTTCGCTAGTTGAGTAGTTGATTTCAGCTTTATTCAACTTCCTGCTAGCATATGCCACTGGGCTTAATTCCCCATCCAATGCATCTGATTTCTGTAGTAGAGTTGCACCTAACCCAATATTACTGGCATCCGTCCTTACTATGAATTCTTGACTTAAGTCAGGTAATTTCAAAATAGGTTTACTTGTGAGCTTTTCCTTCAATTCTTGGTAAGCCATTTCACATTGTGGTGTCCATGTAATGCGATCTGGATGTCCTTTACGTGTCAAATCAGTTAACGGTGCACATATGGAATTAAAGTTCTTGATATACTTCTGGTAGAAACCACATAATGAAACAAAGGATCTCACGTCCTTCTTGGTTTGTGGTCTCGGGGCTTTCTTTAGTTTCTCTAAATTCCTTGGGTCAGGGGTCATGTTTCCCTGATAAACTGTGTGTCCCAAAAATTCCAATTCTTTACATCCAACGCAACATTTGGTTGGTCGGGCTGTTAAATTTGCTTCCCTAAGTCGATCAAACAGCATCTTCAGAGAGTCAATGTGTTCCTCAAATGTTTCTGTTGCTATAAGGATATCATCCATGAAATTTGTTATACATGGATTATTCAGAGGGTCCAATAATTTTCTCATCATTCTAGAGAAGACACTAGGCGCATTCTTCAATCCAAATGGCAATCTATTAAACTCATAGTGTCCTTCTGAGGTACTAAAAGCTAGGTATGGTCTAACCTCAGGCTTTACTGGAATCTGATAGTATCCTTTACTCAGATCCACTTTTGAGAAATATTTAGCTTTATTTAGTCTGGCAAACAGCTGATTTGTATCCGGCAATGGATCCACCTGTCCTTCTGTAATAGCATTCAGTCTCCTGTAATCTATACAGAGTCTATGTTCTCCAGAGGGCTTCCTTAAGAGTACAACACCGGAACTATATGAGGATTCACTGTGTGAAATAATTCCTTCTTTCAACAGATAGTCTATCTCTTCCTTCAAAGCTTTCTCCTTAGCAAACGGAATCGAATATGGTTTCATACAGACAGGTGTGGGGTCTATCAGTTTCATATCATATTCCAATAGGTTTGTATGCCCTGGTCGGTCTGTTAACACCTCTGCATGATTATTTAGAACCTGTTGCACTCTCTCTTTCTGAGTTTTTGTTAAATCAGTACTGATTTTTCACCTGTGCTGCTGTCTCACAGGGGTGTAATGGATATTCAAATGATGAAAGTGGTTCCTTTTTCATCTCCATGGCGATGGACAAGGTCAACAAGTGTGTCTCTTCCTGATGTTCTCTTTCCAAATATTTCTTCAGGAGATTCACATGATAGATTTTTTCTTTCCCCTTCTTATCTATCTTATAATTTGTTCTAGACACCTTCTCTAAAACTGTATATGGACCTTGCCATCCAATCTGTAACTTATTCTGACTCCCGGGGAGAAGAAGCAGTACCTTCTCTCCCACAGCCAAATCTCTGTCTTTTGCCTTCCTGTTATAATAGGCAGCATGTTTCTTCCTGGCTTGTTTCAAATTTTCATTGGCAAGTTTCCAGCCAGTTTTTAAACGAGTGGTCAGCTCATTCACATATTGGTATGAAGATGTAATGTTTTCCTCTGCCTTTTCATCAGTCCACGTTCTTAACAAAGCTACATATGGACCTTTAATTTTGTGGACCTATTTGTCCATGCACCGGTATGGTCTCTTCCACTGGAAGCGCTATAGTGATGATTTTTCTTCCCTGAATTATCATTCACAAAACGACCGCTACCAATTCTTTTCTTGGGGCTTTCTCCCCACTTAAAATTCTTGATGAGAGATTTCCTCTCTACATCCTCTTCCTCCAGTTTGTTTAAGTCCGATTGAGGGATTTTCGGCTTATCCTGGGGTAAGACATCCTTTTGCACTCTCCGCATAGTGGCCATTGTAAAACAGTTAAGTGAAGCTTGTCCGTGAAAAGGGGCTTCCCATTCCCTTTGGTCCACCTTATCAAATTTATATCTCTTTGTCTTTTCAGGCCTAATTTTGCCCCTTGGCGTGTCCAGGTCCTGATCAATGTTCCCAGTTGTGGGTGTTCCCTCATGTGCTATGCTACACCTTTCTACAAAATTCTCAATGTCCCATCTTGCTTTGGGCCAATAATAATTGTGAGCCACCTTTTGAATGATGGTACCTATCTTCTCATGGTCCCCATCTGGTTTCACATGTAGGCTCCTTATTAATTCTGTCCTATATCTCTTTGGAAGAACCAGCTGTCCGTGACCTTTGGATCTAGCTCCAGTCTTCCTATACATCAACTTGTTTTTTCATGTAAAAATCTCCCTTGCCTGGAGTTGTATGACAAGTTGACAATTTCCTGAAACAAGGCTTGAGGGTCTTGTCCCCAGCCTGTGCCTTCCTCATCTCTTCTGGAGTGGTATTCAACATAATATCCTCCTCCTGTCTTGAGGTCGACCTGACCTGAAGGGTTGCCATGTACACAGGTTTCCTTCTGCAACGGTCAGTGTCATGATTGTCCATCTGACAATTTTTACACCACCTTTTTCCTTGGTTGAAAGATTTTCTTTCATCATATTTCCTTTCATCGAATTGTGGGATTTTATTTTATTTGCATACCGTGTCCTATCAAACTGGTGCTTACCTTTGTTTTGATTCCTAGGATTAAATTTATTAAAGTTCTGTGGTGCCCTAAAGTTATCCACTTGTTTCTTTTTATTACCTGTTACTTCTGCTTGAGCTGCTTGATACCTTTCAGCAACATTTAGCAACTCACCCAGCCTCTCTGCACCTTGTTCCATGAGAAACTTTCTCAGGTCTGGAGCCATGGACTCTCTTAATTGCTCTATAAGGACCATTTCCTTAAGATCTTGAGTTTTCCCCAGAGAAGTCCATTTCTCCAAGTATGTCTCTATTCGTGCAGAGAACTGGTGATAGGTTTCACCTGACAGTAGTTTAGCATTCCTAAATTTTTTTCTATAAAATTCTGCATTCTTTTCATATCTTAACAAAAGAGCCTGCTTTAGCATGTCATAATTTTCCTGATCACCTCTGCTCATTTTTGCAAAAACTTCATAAGCTGCCCCACGAAGTCCTTTAGATAACTTTAAGCTCCACCTTTCTCTCTCTAACCCATACGTGGTAGCTAATAGTTCATACCTATTTAGGTAGCTCTCTATATCATCGTCTTTCTCAACAAAATGATCTAAATGAAAATTCATAGCTGAGGTTGAGGCTCCCTGGCTAGCAGTAGCATCAGAGGTAAAGGGACTGGCACCATTTTCAGGAGCATGGCCTTGAAACTCAAACTCCCTTAGTCGTAACTCGTGTTCCCTTTGTAATCTCTTCTCCTCCTTTTCTGCCTCCCTCTCTGCAGCTAATCTCTTGTCTTCCCTTTCTGCAGCTAATTTTCTTTCTTCTGATTCCAATGCTTTAGCCTCTTTGTCAGCCTCAATCTGCAACCTCTTAGCCTCAGCCTCAATCTGCAACCTCTTAATTTCCTTTTCAGCTTCTAACTTTCTTTCGGCCTCTTTTTCTAATCTTCTTTCTTCCCGTTCAATATATTTGTCACATTCAGCAGTGACATAAGAAATCATAATTTGCCCGTCCATTCCTAACTCTTTCGCAGTCTGTACAGCAGCAGGTCGAAATTTTGCCAGGTCGGCCATTGTCTAACAGATAAATGTCTAAAATATTTAACTAAACAATTTTATCTATGACTAATTAACTCAGGACAACACAGGCACTGTGAGCTCAACCTTATTTATTTTCACCCAAGGATACCTTTTAATTCTTATTATTCCCTGAAGTGAATTACCCCCAATATTTTAATAGGGAAAGATTCAAAATCCCGAGGGCGAGACCCCAATATATGTGGTAAAGTGGGATGTTATAAATATTTATAGGGGACTTAGTGTACTGACTGAGATCAGCTGTGAAGGTATCTATATCTAATAAGAGTAGTGTATTATAGATAACCTTACTTACTGCCACATATGTATACCTCAGTCAGAATTATTCTGGAATAGTGTGATGACTACGTTATATGTCTAGGGTATGTGTATGATGAAGTGTAAGTCATAACAACAACAGACAGATAAACAATTTAATTTATTCCACCACACTTGACAACACTGTGACACTCACATACATATAACACTCTAAGAGGATATCTTAAAGGAGTCACTGATAACTTTTCAAATAACAATATGTATTCAGTGCTGTCATGAATGTATATGTGTCCTGATTCAAATACAAAGGGAACCAGGAATCACAATCAATTTTAATTACAAGTTATATGTACAGAATTTATTAATATGATTCTTATAGTGACATATATTATTATTAATGGTATCCTATGTGTGTCAGTTGTGTAGTGGTAATATGAGGTAATACTGGTTTTGTTTTGTTCAAGCTCTGTTGGTATTTGTCATCATGACTTCAATAGTTTGTTTCTATTGGAACCAGTATTGGAGATGTTCTCAGTTCCTGGTATTAAAACAATTAAATTCCCCTCTTAATTTTAGTTTATAATGTCATTTTAAGATGGGGTACATAATGTTGAGCTCCATGGCCACACTCTCTTATCTTGCGTGATGACTGCAGTAAAAGACTCCTCTGCTCGATTTCTGTAATGAGTTCTGGAGCCACCCCATTGGTTGCTATATGGACCAAGGAGTATGCTGTCCACCTCTGGCTTCAGCAAAGCTCTGACCAGGTGCTGCTCAATAACTTTAAGACCACGGTCCCTGAAACAAGAAGGTTGTACCTTCTACGTCAGAACTAATTTATACTCCATTTCTACACTGAGCACAATACATCACAAACATTGAGTTCAGAGCGTTAGGCCAACTGTCAGCTTCATCTGAAATACTTTATACCAGTATTTCCCTCCCTAATGGTTACTACGCCTCTGCAATTCCAGCATTATTTCTTTCTAGTTAATAATCTAGGTGTCAGTGTACTGTTTGGCCATTCCATGCAGTTTTACTTTCCTCCGACACCTTCTGTTCAGGCTGGAGCACTATAGGCTTTACATCATGTTCGCTACTGAACCACACATATATACAGACATAAATTATCAATTTACATTCAATTTTCATTAAAAGATATTGAATATTTCAAGCTTACCACAATTCATGGAAATAATAATAAACAGTTTCGTTGACTGGCAATGAATATAGCACAACTCCGATCTGCCGATGTCCCAGGCTTTATTTTATAAAAAATATACACTGGTGCTCAACGCACTGCTTCTTAGTAGGTTTATTACAAGATGTGGCAATGAACAGACGCTCTGAATTGTGTATATTCGCAGCTCTACCCAATCACACCACGTCTACACATCTTTTCAAAAAAGTACCCCTTTCTCACGTTTCCCCTGACAACACAAGATAGTATTTATAGTCCGACCAATCGTGTTTAGTCTTTCATTTGTTGCGCTCCAATCACATAGGAGTTAACATGGTAGGCTATTTCCGTAACGTAATGTTTTTTCAAACACGTTATAAAAAAATTTTATGAGCAGAAATGATTTCATGCTGTCAGGCACCCCCACTATTTTATTTTGGCCATAACTTGGTAATTCCTAGACTATTTGCGTAACGTTTTACATATTCTTTGTCAGCAAACCCTAAGGAATCCAAATATACGAATTTAAAGGAGCTAGGTGGCTGCGTTCAAAATGTGCATTTTCTACCACCTCCTGTTCACTTCAATCCCCATGTGGTGTCTGGGTACTGTCATGTTTTCAAACGTAAACCGGTATAATGTCATAATTCCCAATAAGCGTTTTTCAGGATTTTAAAACCTAACTCTGGTATGGGTAGTGAATTTTATCACTTTCGATTTGAAATAAAGTTAGTGCATGTGGCCTTACACGCGTGATGGCAGCAATTGTGTATCGCGCGACGCGTGTTTAGTGTTGCAGGTGTCCCTGCTTTCTGCCTCTCCCTTCTCTCTATCCTTTAGTCCATCTGTCTTTTAGTTACACTGTGTATAAAATGGAATGAATGAAATATTAAATTTAGGTCATTGATCAGCTTGCGTATCTCAAGGTTTTTCCAAGAAATACAGTACACGTTTCATTGAAGAAAGCGTGCAGCGACACAGTAGGCTTTTACTATCAACGTGAAAGCGTTACAATTTGCCGACGAAGTAGAAAACAAGGGGAATTTCGAGTACAGTCATTGTGACAGCACTGTTCTTTACCATTCTTCTTTCCTTTTATTAAATTTATTTGTTAGGCTTTGCATTTACGTTTTAATTTATATATGGGGATTAGAATAATTCACGACACTGACAACCAAGATGTTGTAGACTTTTGTAAATGAATGCTCGCACATAATAGATGGGTTGAACTGGCATAAGAAGATCACTAATGTGGAACTGATAGAAAACAAAAAAACCCAGACTAATGTCAAGGGAACAAGCAGTGTGGACAAGACCATGGCGTTAAATAGGTCACACCCCATGAGAAAACTAGATAATAAACTGAAGACAGTCCTTGTTCTGGAATCCTCGGGGAATAAGACATAAAGGAAGATGCACAAACACGCGGATAAAGGAAATGCAGACAGATGAGAGGGGTAAAGAAGGTGAAAAAAGGTAAGCTAGATAAAGAAGGGCATTGAACGGATGGCAAAGAACAGGGTGACGTGGTGTAAATGTAATGGGAATGGACACACATTGAGTTAAATAGCTATACATGACTGTTGTGGCTAACTTTTATTTCATCTTCGTATACTACAAATCAGCTGGCAAGACAAGATAACAAACACCCACACCAGAGAAATAAAAAAATACATCAAAGAAAACAGCAGGAAATGAAATAATCCGGAGAAGAATAAAGCATAATTTGAGGAAACTGTTTCCAAAATGTCCGCGGACATATTTTTGACTGTAGGTTATACAGAGGTAAAAGAAGAAATGTGGAGTGACCAAAGACATCTCGTAGAAGAGCGCTAGAAGAGCAGCCAAACAAAATGGAAGTCTCATAGACGGAACAAAAGCCCTACAATCATAGCCGACACTGCATAGAACGAAATAGACTGGATGGATCGAATGTTATTAGGTTTTACTACAAAATGTTTATTAGTCTTTTTTTTTTTAATCCACATAGTCAATAACATTTCTTTATCCTTCTTGCTATTCTAAATTTTTATAATCCTTGACAAATGAGATTATCTCAAGCCGTGGGAATTACTTTTTATTTCGGATGGTGAGGCAGGATGAGGAGAATACGTGTGCGGTCATAGTGGCGAAACCTGGTCAGGTTATTCTCACCAACATTAGCGAGTGTTGCTACGCATGGGTGAATTCCCTGTCTTGAAGAAGGATAATCAGTTGATCGTTGCGTTTTTCCAATATCGTCACCTGCAAGGACCGTTGTGATTGTTGAGAGACACTGATTCCACCCGTGATAGATGAGCACTGTCCCACGACGACCCTAAGGAAGTAGGCGTATGGGGAGTCGAGTGTTTAGGATAACTGTATCCGGGCCCCAACCGACTTTCTTCCTCGGAGAAAGACGATACACCCTAAAAGAATATAGAAGCGATCCACTTCTAGTGTTTCGAGAATGCGCGTGCGAGAGTTTTCCACCTCGCATGTGACGCTTACAGCACCAACCCTGCTACAAATAACTATCTGAGGGCAGGCCGTGTGAGTAGACAGACAGCCCACAGCCGGTATGCCCGAAACACCGACCTACTTAATCGTGTTGTGATGGCTGGCCAGCGCCAAAGCTGGATGTTTGGTAGCACCGACCTCCACTTTCTCAATTCCCATATATCGATTTTTCAATAATCCTGCGGTGCGGTTATCGCTGTTATCACGATAGCATTTGATTACAGTTTTTTCTCCTAAATTCGCGAATGTTTCAGCTTTAAAAAAAAATTGCTTATTCAGGAATTTAACGTGTATGTGTAAATTATCTTTTCTTATCTACAACATAAGGTTAGGAAGGAGTTACCATTCTTGTATTTGTTAAGATTATTAGTTCAATTTAATTGTGATGAATATGTTTTGATAAAGTTCTTTCTAATTATTCATTCTTTGCGTTATGTGAATTTGAATATCTAAAATCAGTTTGCAACAGCGAGACAACGGGAAAGAAAACAATTGAATGCTTACGTAAGTTCAAAAACGTGTTTCTTCTTTTCCATACGTTGGTGACTTGGACATTTTTTCGTATTTCCGTGTTCCTCATTGTTTTAAAACTGGATGGGACACTTGTGTTTATATTTTTAAAAAGTGAGTAATTGTGTTAAACATACGTTTTATGGTGAGGGGGAAGGGTAAATCTATAATTTCCGGGTAATACTTTCTCCTAGTTTATTATCTGCACTTTTTACATACTCACGTGTATTTCATGGAATGGTATGAGTATTGTGTAACACTAATATACTAGTGCATTAGCTGTTTAGCTCAAGGTCTGCGGTATTGTGCTAACATTAAGTATAGCTAATGTTAAATAGCTATGACTGTAAGTATACATATTACCTATTTATCATTTGTCTTTCACTCCATGTGGAGAACAGGTCTTCAGTAAATTTACGACAAGCTTTCGTGTCCTTTGAAGAATTTTCCACGCTTTCTTTTTTTCCCATTGACGTTCGTATCTAATTTTCTTCTCCTTTTGTTGTTACGTTCCTATCTAATTCTTCTTCTCTGAGGATTCCAGAACAAGGACTGCCTTGTAATGTTAACAGCTCGTGTGCATTGTGTCTTATCTTATACCACAGATAGTTCCTTACCTCTTGTTCCACGGTATTTATCTGGTTCTTGTCATCAGTTCCACATTGGTGACCTGGTCAAACCATTTTAATCTTTCTATTCTGCACAAATGCCCATTTACCATCATTTTTGTGATCGTCGTTTGTATTGTCTCACAGTTTTAGAGTCATACAAAAGTACTTACGAAACGTTTGGGTTGAAGAATCTGATTTTTGTATTGTCTCACAGTTTTAGAGTGATACAGTAGTACTTAAGAAACATTTGGACTGAAGATTCTAATTTTCATGTTGGATTTCTTATGATGTCCACACATTCCCCAACACAGTAAAAGATCAACTTGCCTTTTGTATTCGTATTTTCATATTACTGCCCGATCCTCCGACTGTATGTATAATGTTACCAAGAAATATGGACGCGTCTAGATCTTGAGAGAAACCAATACATGGTGTTAAGCCATAAATGTATATTTAGGCTACGCGAAACCTATTTATGGATGTCGTAACAGGCCATTAACATGAGATCGTGCGTAGGGCTGGCTACCACATCACATACAAAACAAATGACTACATAAGCCAACACTGTAATACAGCGTTAATGATTTGATACAATATTTTTACACAAGGACATACTGCAGCTGGGTGTCCATGCTCCATAAGGAGCGAAAAGGGAAACGAAGGACTTATTTTTAGCTATGACCAGGTAAAGTCTGGACTCACTTTAGACATGACTAAATGTTTAGTCAAGTCTGTAACTATAGTCTGAACCCCTTCTTAAGACATGGCTATATGTTTAGTCAGGTCTGTAAGTATAGTCTGAACCCATTGTTTAGATATGATTACATGTTTAGTCAAGTCTGTAAGTATAGTCTAGACCCACTGTTTAGACATGACTACATGTTTAGTCAAGTCTGTAACAATAGTCTGAACCCCCTTGTTTAGACATGACTACATGTTTAGTCAAGTCTGTAACTATAGTCTGAACCCCTTGTTTAGACATGACTACATGTTTAGTCAAGTCTGTAACTATAGTCTGAACCCCTTGTTTAGACCTGGCTATACGTTTAGTCAAGTCTGTAAGTATAGTCTGAACCCATTGTTTAGATATGATTATATGTTTAGTCAAGTCTGTAAGTATAGTCTGGACCCACTGTTTAGACATGACTACATGTTTAGTCAAGTCTGTAACAATAGTCTGAACCCCTTGTTTAGACATGACTACATGTTTAGTCAAGTCTGTAACTATAGTCTGAACCCCTTGTTTAGACATGACTACATGTTTAGTCAAGTCTGTAACTATAGTCTGAACCCCTTGTTTAGACATGACTATATGTTTAGTCAAGTCTGTAAGTATAGTCTGAACCCATTGTTTAGATATGATTATATGTTTAGTCAAGTCTGTAAGTATAGCCTGAACCCATTGTATAGATATGACTGTATGTTTAGTCAAGTCTGTAAGTATAGTCTGAACCCATTGTTTAGATATGACTATATGTTTAGTCAAGTCTGTAAGTATTGTCTGAACACATTGTTTAGATATGACAAAATGTTTAGTCAAGTCTGTAAGTATAGTCTGAACCTATTGTTTAGATATGACTAGATGTTTAGTCAAAGCGTACTGCCGTGCCCTGACAGTAAATAGACATGACCTAATTTCTTATTTCGACTGTTCAGTGCGTACTGTATATTTGTAGGTGCGAGCATCATCTGGACCTCATGTGTAATTGTTATTAATTAAATATTTTGAATACCTATTATCTAGTGATGATTGCACGTGAAACTAGGATAAAGACTGTAACCATGATTGTAAAGAATGCCCTGACTTATTGTGTTTGCTGTAACGGGTTGCCTCCCCTTGCTCTACAGTGGTGGTCCAATAGTGGCCAAAACCTAGAGTATCTAATGTGTGTCTTCAAAGGTGTCTACCTTCGCACAAGATTACTCTTGGCAGAGTTGTAGATAGAAGGATAATGATGCTTCTACCTCGAGGTAGAAATTTCAGAAGTTAAGAACAATGCCGAATGAGTCTTGGCACGTTAACTTTGCATCTGATGTGAAAGTGGATATGATATAAATGATTTGCTCGTTCAAGCCCCCAGCTGATTTAATTCAGCGAAATCCCTTTCATAAGCTCATTATAGATATGTATATATATTCATGAATATATACTAGAGGTTCTGGATCATACATATGCCTTTCTCTCTGTAATGATTAATTCAACTATGAATTAGTCAAAAGCAACATATACAAATTTAATGCACAATTACTTTGAAACAAATGTAAATAAATATGAAATGGTATTTATGCGAAATTATGGTTCATCATAGATCTCGGTTTGGGAGATGAAAATATAGTATTTTGAGGTGGCCTGCTAAACTTATAACTTAGCTTTCAAATTGCTGAAATGTTGTTGCTGCTGGTTCCGTCATTTTGTCTCTGTGGCAAGGGCACTTCTCCAAAGGATTCTGGAGGTAACCGCTTCTGGTCAAGGCAGGGATCGTCACCATCATTGGGATGTAGGTTTCACGTGTCGATCTCAAGCTTCGAACCACAGACTAGTACAGCTGGTAACGTGAGTAGAACCTCAAATGGTCTCTCCAATCCATACCACCAACTTTAGTGGGAATAAAATAACACATTCTGCTGCTAAGTAGTTATTTTCCTGATTTAGATCAGGCGCCTTTCCCCATTGTCCGTCACCGATTTTTAAAATCAGAATATGTACTTTCCCTGAGCGTATATCATATAACTGAGGGGATGTGATAACAAAACCACCATTCTTTTAGTTAATGTAATGAAAAAATTTCAACTGGACAGCGGCAAGTGGCTTGTGCCTAGAGGAACAACTTTAAACATACATATAACTCATTAAAAATTATAATATACATATGATGCCATCATCATCCACTTTCTTTCTCCACTTGGAGTCTGAGATTACCTCTGCTTTTGGTTCTTCCGTAAGAACTAGCAAATAGCAATCACCAGCACTTGCTGTGGTGGTTCATGAATGTATCCTTTTCACATGCTAAGGTTACTAGCCTCGTATGAATATTTAACAGTCCTAGCTAGTATAAACCAGTAATATTCAAAGTATAAAAACGTGTAAATCTCAACCTAGTAACTAGGCTAATCTTAGACGTCTTGCACAGGCAAATAGTTTTAGCAACAACACAGATGCCTCGAACACACGTCTGGGATATTATTTCTTATTCTAGAATTCCTCTGTGACTTGTGAGTAGTTTCTGTAGAAGCTCGGTTCCATATTAATATTGGCGAGTTTTCTTTTCCAGTTGTTAAAAGATGCTCTAATACGTTTTTCCGTTCCTAAAAATTCAGAATCCTGACTCTATTTGTGGCAAGGTCCGAGCTGTCTACTTTGACGATTTTAGGAATGCAGTGCCGCATGTCAAACTTTTCCTACGTTATTTTGTAAGTTCCCGGTGCACGCTTCCTGTATGGTGCTCTGACAAATCTTCCAATCGCACAGTTGTATATTGGCGCCTCAAATATCAGCCAGTACATTCAAAGTTCATATTATGAAAACGTTTCCTCAAGCAGTATTCTGTATGACTCATCCGTTTGAAAATTTCAAACAGTCATCCTCCATATATGGAGTTGCTACATCCGACAAATGTTGGTAATGTTTACGTTACAACTTCTTACATTTTTTCTGCCGAGTCGGAAGTATTTATGCAATCTTAAGCAAACACTTCGTGCCCGCATTTACCTGAAGTCAGTGTGGTATTATCACGTTTTAGGTACTCAGTTAATCTCTCATGGATGGGCGATACGCTTCTCTGTCACTCTCATGCATCGAAACGTGAACAATGACAGTAAGGAAAAAGAGAGTGATAACAACAGAATAATGCACGTAATTCAGTGCGCACAACAAATGTAATTCAATACTGCCGGAGAGAAGAAGAAGCGCACAAATTATCTCACATTTGCCATGATTATATTTCAAGACTGCATGTTAGTCATGACAGTAAGTATTGCCAGGACTTAATGCGTAAGCCATGACAGTGGATGGAGTCAGGACCTATTGTGTTAGTCATGAGAGTAGGTAAAGCCAGGACCTGTTATATTGGGTAGAACAGCAAGTGAAGCCAGGACCTGTTATGTTACTCATGGCATTAAGTAAAGCCTCTTTTTATTGCAATAGTCATGACAGCCAGTAAAGTCAGGACCTATTGTGTTAGCCATGAGAGTAGATGAAGTCAGGACCAATTATGTCAGTCATGACAGACATTATAGCCAGGACCTGAAATGTTAGTCATGACAGAAAGTATAGCCAAGACCTGAGATCTAAGTAATGACAGAAAGTATAGCCAGGACCTGAGATGTTAGTGATGACAGACATTATAGCTAGGACCTGAGGTGTTAGTCATGATAGACAGTATAGTCAGGACCAATGATGTAAGTCATGACAGAAAGTATAGCCAGGACCTGAGATGTTATCATTTCTTGCATTTATTCTCATTGACACTAAGTATAGACAGAACCTATTGCGTAAGCCATGATAGGGGGTCGAACCAGAACCTATTGTGTCAAATATGACTGACCCGTATCTCTTCCTGATTTAAAAAAAAAATGTTCTTAACAGTGGCATCACCAGCTTCTCTTAGGCATCCCATCTAGCTTATTGTGACCTTGCTTCCCCGCTTCTCAGCTAGTGACCTTGATTGATATTTATAGCAAAGTATTGGTTTGAATATTCTATTTATCAGACGTCGCTTTGTCTTGGAAAGCAGTGGAACAATACTCTTCACCAGACATGACCACAACAAGACAGCACTGAAATTACCATCACTAATTTATAAGACGAAACTACAACACACACACACACACATCTCACGCGTTTAACTGGATGCAGCCTAAAATGCAATATACCAACCCTT
Source organism: Oreohelix idahoensis (assembly GCA_024509875.1). Taxonomy (NCBI): domain Eukaryota; kingdom Metazoa; phylum Mollusca; class Gastropoda; order Stylommatophora; family Oreohelicidae; genus Oreohelix; species Oreohelix idahoensis. The sequence goes on along the minus strand of JAMPIV010009180.1, from coordinate 291,985 downwards.
GAGGGTAGCGACCAGTACAAAACAGACAGTAGATTACGTCTTGAGTGTAGCACGAGACATACTATGGATTTCAACACAAGCCACAGCGTGACTAACAGAAATTCCCTTAAGAATAAATAATAAATTATAAGCTGAGTAACTTTACCGCAGTTCAAAATTTATTATTTATGGTTGCCCGAGGTGATTGTTGTCAACAAGTTCCAATCATTCCCAATTTATTGACATTATCCTGACATAGCCTTAAGACAAATGGGTGTTAGTGATTTCCCTTGCCGGCCTAATATCAGTTATCTTATCTGTCGAATATTAATTTCGTTAAATTGTATGTCTACTTAAAGGATTCATTCCAAAATACAAAAAAATGCATCTGTTTTACTACCGATAATAATGACAATAGCAAATAACTATGCCTATGCGGTAATTGCTGGTATAACAAACAGTAGCGGCGAGATAATGGAAGTTTGATGGCATAAGCCGTAACGGTAAGGAAATCATGCAAATTGCTTACATTAGTATATATAACAAAAGAAAAGAATGGTAAAGATAGTCGCATATCAGATTATGCCGTAGGGGAGTGAAGTGTTAGAGACTTTACAATACTAGGTCCAGCTTTATTAGGTGGGGTGAACAGTTTCTTTCCTCGCTGCATTTCCTTACCCACGTGCAGAGTAAGGTACCTATCGATTTACAGCTGGGTAGACTGGAGTGTGACATTGCGAGGTTTCGATGCAGGAAGCCGGTAAATGTGCGAGAGTGAATGAATTATTTAATGCTGGCTTCCTATGGACCACATGTGGTGATGGCTGCATGCTCTACAGGGAGCGAAAAGCGAAATAATGATGATGTAAATGATGATGTAAATGATGATGTAAATGATGATGTAAATGATGATGTAAATGATTATTTGTTTCTTTTAATGCCGATAGTTTCACTTTAGCTCTGTCTGCCTGCGTAGATTATTGTTGACATTTATTCTTCACTCATAGAACCATTGTTTTCACCGCTTTCATGATCTTTCATAATTGCATATAAGAATTTAATAATGTCTAGCACGAAGAAAATTAGCTATATACACGATACATCATAATAATAACGACCACGCCCAGTTGTCATACTTTTATTATTCCCCAACAGAAAAAAACAAAACAATACAAAACAAAACAAAAAACAACTAATACATGAAACAAGCACAAGAAACCACGTTCAAAGATATTCAAGTTTAAGATTTTAATTTAGCACGACGTTCTCATTTACAAATGTTTACGAATATTAATCATCTATTAAAAAAAACCCCAGAAAATTATATTGATTTTACTGCATGTATTTACTGCAACAGAATTCAAACAGCAATGTTTTCATAAAGTCAAGGTTGAACAAGGGAAAACTTAATAAGTTGGGTATCTCTCTGTTTCATGGTGGATCTGAACCAACGTGTCTCAGAATTCAGTCAACAGCAATCCAATCTCTGTTTTCATAAAGTCAAGAACGTTGCGGTTTTTTTTTTCTTTCAGCCTTAGCGGATAACTTTTACTTAATAAGTTGGGTATCTCACTGTTTCATGGTGGATAACATTATGGTTTTTTATATCCCCTTACCTCAAACATGGGTTATTCCATTTATCAATCTTTCTCTCTAAGTCATGTAGAAACAGCATTTTTTTATATGTTCTTTTTCTTCGCAGTCATTCCCTTAATATATAAAGTAACGTCTGGTTTTAGATGTGAAAGGTATTCCCAAATTAATTACTGCCGTAGGTGAGAGAAATGTTAAAGATTTTACTATAAATGGTCTCAGCTTTATGATGTGCTGTGACCGGTACCTTTCCTCGCAGTCTTTGCAGTCCCTAACTCAAGAAAAGAGTCACGCACACATTTACAGTTTGGTGGACTAGAGCGTGACGCTGGGTTCGAACCCTGTAACTTTGCCTTTACTCAAACCACTCTGCCACTCGACACTGACGTTTGCTTTTCTCTGTCATATAATATTTTGTACAAACAGGATTTTTTCAGAATTAAGATTACTCCTCGAAGGCCGCAGAGAGAGATTTGCCTCTTTTTCCTAGGTCTGGCATCTTAAATCAGATGTAAAGTTCAAATTTTTTCCACGCAGCGTGGTCATTTTAGCAAGATATTTTTCTCTCTGTTTTCCTTTTCGTATTTTTGCAGTGAAAATACCAGTCGCTACCACCCTTTCTCGCTTTTATCTTTTACCGTTGCATTAAAAAAACTGACTGTCTGCTTCTCGTCTTTGAAAATTAATAATTAACTTTGAATATCCCAAGAGCCGTATGGCGCCCTGCGTAATGGGACGTATTCTCCCAAAAGGCGCCTGGTTTTATTCAGGTTTCTCGTGTCTGCACTTTACACAATATGAAACACAGTTAGCAGGCTCATATACAATTTACTGTACTGTAAAAATGTTTCATTCAATGTACAATATATATATATATATATATATATATATATAATATATATATATATATATATATATATATATATATATATATATATATATATCTTCTTCTTCTCTTCTTCTGTCCTTAGCCACAGACCGTCATATATTATATATATATATATATATATATATATATATATATATATATATATATATATATATATATATATATATATATATATATATATATATATATATATATATATATATATATATATATATATACTGAAGCTCATTAAAAACGCACCACCTATATAATCCAGGAATAGAGTGTGAAATGTAAATATAAGTGTTTACAAGTTTACATATTTTGAATCTTTATTCATTTTCCTATGAATCCATGCTGGTCATTAATTTGTACATTTGATTGTTATGAAATTCATTGCATTCTGTGCAGGCAAGGGAGAAAACCAAAAATGCAACCAATAAAAAAATTCATTCACACTATTATCAGTATCTGGTATGTCCACCGTGTGCTTGCAAACAAGCTTGGCAGCGGCTCCGCATGGAACGCACAAGTCTTTGAAGGAAATTCCGGGGAATCAAGTCCCATTCACGTGTAAGAGCAGCTTCGAGCTGTTGCAGATTAGCTGGAGAACCTTGCCTGTAGACTCTGCGTCCAAGCTTATCCCACAGATGTTCTGTAGGGGACATGTCTGGTGATAGGGCAGGCCAGTCAAACGTCACAATGTTCTGCTGCTGTAGATATTGCTGCGAAATGCATGCGGTGTGCGCACGTGCGTTATTCTGCTGGAGAAGCTGCAAGTGTGGATAATTTGTGAACGCAGGAGCAACCAATGCATCTAGAACCTCATCTCGATATGTCATAGCATTAACATTTCCACGGAAGACGTGAAGAGGCAAGCGATGGTGAAAACTGAATCCTCCCCAAATGTGAATACTGCCACCTCCAAATCGGTTGTGCTGACGAACACAGCAATCTGCAAAGCGCTCTCCACACCGTCGCCAAATCCGCATACGTCCATCAGCAAAGGATATGTTGAATCTGCTCTCGTCTGTGAATAGGACAGCATTCCACTGCAGTCTAGTCCATCTGACTATTTTGCTTTGCCCATTGCAGGCGCTGCTGACGATGTCTGTGAGTCAAGTTTGGCCCATCATAAGGTCGTCTTGCAGTAAGGCCTGTATCTCTGAGTCGTCGTATGACTGTCATTCGAGAGACTTGCCCACGTCTACCCACTATTGCTCTTGCTGTTTGACTTGCCGGGAGAGAACGATTTCTTATGTGACTCAGCACAATATGATGATCTTGCGCAGAGGTAGTAACTCGTGGTTGGCCAATCCGAAGTCTATCCCGGGCACTGCCAGTGGTTCCGTAACGTTCATTGAGACGTACAATAGTGCTGTGGTGGCAATTCATCCTTCTGGCAATGGCCCGCGAGCTCATTCCGGTCTCCAACATACCAATGGCTCGTTGGCGGTCGTTTTCAGATAGTTGTGGCATTTCAAGCACATGTACTGAGTGTTTTGTCTCAACGGCCTTTTTATACTGAGTATACTGCCACAACGCGTACACATTTTCAGGGTCATAGCTGTTGGGAATCATGTTGCACGTGTAACTTTCATTGTTTTCATGTAGTCTGTACACAAACCCGTGGGTTGAATCATGCACTTTTCATTCCGGCAGCTATTCGCTCTCTACCTCATGACAAACACTGGGAAAATCCATTCCCACACTTTTTTTTTCCAGCTTCTCGGCATCAGTATATATAATAGTTTTTAATGTGCTTCAGTATATATATATATATATATATAAAATGATATATTATCTTATGAATATTTCTGCTTACAGCTCCGTATAACTTCCGGAAATCTCGGAGGAGACAAAAAAATAATATAGACACTGCTCCCTAAGGCATGTCGTAAGGGGGGAGACTAAGACGAGGTTATGAATATAACTGGGAACCTCATCAACAAAATTAACAGTTAATATTTAAGTCTGCTTGCTTATTCATGTCATTCTCGGTTTGTTTCTCTTCCCAACTCCTAGTTTTTCATTAGTTCTTTATTTACTTTTGCGTATTTTCCCCTCCAATAATGATTGAAAATACTAAGACGAGGTTATGAATATAAATGGGAACCTCATCACGTAAAACTAATTACTACAGATATCACTGCTGCATGGGCGTGGCGACTTTCACGCAGGCTTCCTTCAAAGAAGAGGGATCAGGTGCTGTGGTGACTCCGTGCTCCGAAGGGAGTGGAAAGGGAATGTATACATGAATGAATATATGTTCCCTGCTTGTTTTAATCACTTCTTGTTTTAAAACATCAACTGTGGTGGGGGAGGGGGGAGGGGTGTGTTTATCCGTTTTGATTTATGTATGTAATAAAGATGGTCCCAAAGTAGATACTTCCATAGTGGAGTTTTTGTTAACTAGGGCTGCTGAACGTTGCAGCCAATGCCAAGTTGAAGACTTTTTGGTATTATATATGCACTGAAGATCTAGGCTTTTCTGCCATTGCGAAAAGTTTTGAGTTGGTCATGAGCTTCAGTTTCTAAAGCTTGGCTTGCATTTAATGGATATCACATCTGGTCCCAAGATAGATGGAAGATTATATTTCATTTTGTTTGTGGAGATAAATACCTCGTACAATAAATAAAAGAACTTATTAGTCAAATGGCTGATATTGCTAATTGTTATGATATTTGTTTCGTGTATATCCACTGAAAACAAGTGAGGATATAAAAATTTAAAAATAGGACATAACTTTTCTATAATCCGGTAGATTGAGCGAACTAGTATGCCTCCTCCTGTGCTGTCTAATTCCAATACATTCTAATCTGCATTCTAGATACCGAGCTAATTTTAGCAATATTCAAAGGGCGTTAATCTCAAATGGGATCCGCCGACGTTTCAAAAACAACATTTGAATTGGTAACTTTTACAAAATCGTGACCCGTCAAAAAGATAATCAAAAATGATGTCCACAATCGTGTTTGGGAAACAAAATTAACAGTTAATATTTAATTCTGCTTGCTTATTCATGTCATTCTCGGTTTGTTTCTCTTCCCAACTCCTAGTTTTTCATTAGTTCTTTATTTACTTTTGCGTATTTTCCCCTCCAATAATGATTGAAATGGCATGACGTTATCGCTGATGGGCAGTTGTGGAGACGAGCCGGACAAATGCCGATGGAAGAGGATATGAGAGAATGACACTGACGATGTCTAGGACATGGGGCACTGAGGAAATCTGTTGATAATATTGCAAGGCAGTTCTTGATCTAGAAACACCGGGGTAAGAGTGGCAGAGGAAGACAGAAGAACACACGGATAACAGAATTGGAGACAGACATGAGAAGAATGAGTACATGGAGGGACCTTGAGCTGATGGTACGATACAGGAAGACATGGCATAACTTTGTTGAAGGCCTATGCTCCCTGGGCAGCTGAAAGGTGATGATTCAATGAACGCTGTTTGAACTCTAAGAAATATACCTCGTGAATGTACATTGTTATTGGCAACGCTAGCACTGTAAGAAACTTTTTCGAAGCACAGTGCTCTCTAGTGTTAGTCAGATTGGCAGTGTTAAACTGTTACTTTAAAACGAATTTGCTTTTATCTATTATACGTGCCTGTTTAATGTTGTAACACACAAAAAGTAGCTGGAATGTTCGCTTGTATAGAGCAAACAAGTACGGCTGTGTATCCACAGGGAGGGGCGGTTAGTGATTTATGGGAAAACTGTTGATCTCAGGAGCAGTGGAAGTCGTGAGCCTGCATTACTGTCTGTATTTGGGTAAAAATGTGTTCCGTTGTGCGCGCATCTTTATTGACAAATTTGCCCATGTCGTCATAAGGAAGTTCGATAAACCTGTCTGCCATACGGTCTTGTGTTAATTCTCAAGGGCACACTTATTTATCTTAAAAGACTGTCACACTCTGAAACTAATTTATCATTATCATCCCCTGGTGCCATCTCCACATCGAAGGTCGGGTGCAATGGATCCCCATCTCATTCTGTCTCAGGTCTTGATGGTACACTTTCTTTCCTGTCCATTTCTTGATGTTATCTTCCCACTTAAAGCGCTGTCTTATATACGTTTGTCTTCAGTTCGTCCTTCCATTGTGGTCTTCAGCAGGGTTATTGTTATTGTTAAATGTTATTGTTAATCAGAATCGATCTCACTGCACTCCGGGCAAACCCATAGATGCTCAGTCTCCCTCAGCAAATGACGAAGAGTATGAATGCTAATTGTACCTGTAGCACGCTGGTTGTACATACGGCGGATGCATCATCTCTCACGTCCATTTCTGCTAGTCCCACGTTTGATGCCTAACTCCAACAGTCTCAGCCTTGTTGATTCACCCATTGCAGTGTCATTATTCAGCAGACGATCATTAATAGCCCTTAATATCTCTCCCATGTCCGTGTCCAGTGTCCCCACTATGGGTGCTCTCGATGCCATTCTGTCAGCTCTCTCATTGACACGTACCCCTGCATGACCAGGACAGTAGATCCACACCAGTTCTTCAAGACTTGAGGATTCTATTTATGTTTTCCATTCCTGCCGCAGCCATCCGTTCTGCACTTTTCGATCATGGCTTGAGAGTCTGACAATATAACTGCCCTGGTTGATGGAGTTTCAGACAGCCACCTCAGTGCTGCAGTAACTGCTTCTACCTCCATTCTCATGCTGGAAGTTGTTGTCATGTAGGATCCACTCTGTTCTGCGACGACCCTGCCCTTTATTCTCGCAGAGAAGCCCCATCCTGATTTCTCACCACGCACTACAGACCCATCAGTGTACACAATGGTGTCATCATCCCCATCATGATCACTTATCAGCTGATTAATCTTCAACTCTGCTTTTCCATCGCCCCAAGATCTGCACTGTCTGCCAAGGCTAACGATGACCTGCTGGCAATTTATCCAGTTCTCCCCTGACTTACTCCACTCTTCCCCTTTGGATACATTTTCAACCCTGGTCACCTGACCAATCGTAGCCTCTGCCAGTGCCATCCATGAGATCCCCCTCTTGATTCTTGCTCCTTTGATGTCAGCTATATTCTCATGTAGAGGATGTCTTTTGTCGGTGGTTACCCGCATATATGCTTTTGCCTGGGCCATCGCAAATCTGGATCCAATCGACAGCAATCCGAGCATGTATCTCATTGTCACAATGGGGGTATCACGCGTACAGCCCAAAACTAGTCTCATCCATTCATTTTGAATGCGTTCCAGTCGTTCACACTGTGACACTGACAGCGTGAGTATTCCTAGCCCATACTCGATTACTGAAATCACGAGCTGATGATACAGGAGAAACAACAGTCTCTGTTCCAAGCGCGCAGCAGCCATTGTTTTTAAGGCTGCCAATCCTCGCTTGCACTTCTGTATGATCAGTTCGACATGATACTTGAATGACGATTAAACGTTACTCCCAGATACTTCAGCCTGTCTTTCTTTTCAATGTTCTGCCCATAGAAAGTGATGTCTGGAAGGTCTGCTTTCACTATGGAGTTGTTCAAAGAGCACCACATCACACAGGCCTTGTTGGGATTGACCTTTGATACGCTTTCCTCACACCATTTAGAAACCGCCTGTAGTGTCTCTTGTATGCCTTGGGCCATTTCCTGTCTGTCTGAGCCAGTGCTAAACATGAGTATGGCATCTGCGAAAGTTAATGTTCGTCCCAGTCCTGTTGGTTGAAAGGTTGCCACTTTTGCTGCGTAGATGTTAAACAGCACTGGTGATAGTGGAGAACCCTGGTGTAGTCCCGGGCAAATGCGCATTGGTTCTGATGTCCAAGTTCCCAAGCGAAATGCAACTGATCTCTCCATTAAGGCAGATGCTATCCACTTAGTTTTCCAAGGGTTTACACCACATGCCATTATACAGTCTATTAGGGTTGCAAAGTCCACACTGTTATAAGCATCCTCTAGGTCAATTGCGACAGCCACCGTTTCTCTTTTACCCTGGAATCCCTCGTACACATCATACGCAAACGTTCCAGCGTTACCCTATGTTGTTTTCATAGGCCTATAGCTACCCAGAGTATCAGGAAGGATGTGTGCATTTTCGAGGTGGCTCATTACTTGTCTTGCAACTATCTTTTCAAGTAATTTACCAGCAGGGTACTGTGTCTTTTTATATAACCAACATATTTTAGCTAACTTTGATCTCGTTTATTAATTATCTTTTCATTCCTATGTTTTCTATGACCTCTTTGTGTTTTTTTTTTAATTTATACTGTCTAACAACAATATTTATATACATTTAAAACAGGAGCCCACTGACATTACAAACCATGAAAGAACAAACAAATGAACACCTAAGTTTAAACACAAATCGACCAAAATAACAAGAGATCACACAAGGACTAAGAATGCTGGGGGAAAAATGGAAAGACTGCAAGGCCGGATGGAATTCCCCCCATGATCAATGAAAATTGAGATTCCACTCACTACAAGAAGGTAGCAACTCATCAAAAAAGTTCTGGGAACGATAGGCCATCGCCAAGAGCTGAACGGAAAGGCATATTATTAACCTACCCATGAAAGCTAACTTAACTATATGCAGGGAATGACGAGGCTTGATACTTCTGGGCTATATGCATCAGGTGACCAGGTATCAAACTTCTGGATATATGCATCAAATGACTGGGTATAACACTTCTGTTAGCGCACGGGAAAAGTCTGACCTGACTGAAGCTAAACTATGTAACAGAATCCTTGGACAGAAAACTCCGGGAGAAGCGTGCAAAGTTGTGTACTGGGTTTTAGAACGTCTGCAGATCAAATAGAAACTCTCAGAGTCACCATGGAGGAGTCCAATTAATGACAGACACCCAGTGCCAGTAACTCTGCTGGATTTGAAGAAAAAAATCATAGTGTAGGGCACATAATCTTATAGAAAATACTGAGACACTAAGAAATTTTTGAAAAACAAAAATGTAAGATCTCTTTCAATAGTCCACATATAGAATTGACTACAAATAACCTCTCAGATCCCTTTACAATAGACAAGGGGGCCAGTCAAGAATGCTTGTTTTTCAGCTATGATGTTCCTCGTGGTTATGGATTTGGTGATAAGACGGAAACGGGAAGCAATGAAAAGAAGCGTACAATGGGCTTTTGAAAAACAGCTAGAGAATCTTGATTTGGCAGATGGCCTATCACATAAACAGAAAAACAGCTCATCTCCATAACTGCCCATCAGCGATAACGTCATGCCATTTCAATCATTATTGGAGAGGAAAATACGCAAAAGTAAATAAAGAACTAATGAAACACTTTTTTTCTGTGAAGACATGAAGGAAATAACAAATTGATTCATAGTGAAAGCAGGAAAAGAAAGACTACACATTCAGATACTTAAAACTATGAAAATGAGAATACTCAATAGGCAAACAGATCCGAGGTAAGTGCAATGACCACACCATTGAAGAAGTGCACAGCCTTAACTACTTGGGAAGTAACATCGTCAAATAAGGAGCCGCACAGCAGGAGTTCAATGCCAGGATAGATACAGCTAACTATCCCAGGATAGATACAGCTAACTATCCCATGATAGATACAGCTAATAATCCCTGGATAGATACAGCTAACAATCCCAGGATAGATATAGCTAACTATCCCTGGATAGATACAGCTAACAATCCCAGGATAGATACAGCTAACTATCCCAGGATAGATACAGCTAATAATCCCTGGATAGATACAACTAACAATCCCAGGATAGATACAGCTAACAATCCCATGATAGCTAAAGTAGCTTTCAACTGTCTCAAACTTTCATCAAATCGTTAAAGAACACACAGCCAAAGAAGCAACCCAACAAGTTAAAGACCTCTTGTTTCCTTCATTATTTATTTCTGGGTTCGCCCATCCTTAACCAGTGCTATCCTTTGTTGTTGATCGTCTTCTGTGAGCCTCCAGGCACAACTGTTTCAGCCTGTGTATGTTACTTTGCTTATATTTGCCAATAGGAAAGTTATTTAGGTAACTGAGTCTATAAATGTCTGAGGTCGTTTCCAGGTACTAGGATTTAATAGTTGCAGATTGTATCGAGAAAGATGACTAGGCCAATGAGACACTTATTTATCGGGTGCTTAGGTGGATGCGTGTCCTTTCACCACTTGTTTTTGCAGCAAGGCCATGTGCCATACAGATGGTCGCGGGTTTGATTCCGCAGTAAGACTGTAACATCTGTGACTTGTCTGTCGATCTTTTGTCCTCCATTATGAGCGCCCGATATTCATCTATATTTGCTTGTTTATTTGGTATCTTGCAATCATGTACTTTGTGTTCTATACATTAATAGGGTGGGTCTATGTGTGTATCCTAACCAGTGTAAATAGTTGTCTATCGTCAGCGTATATAGCTGTTTATATTACATGTCTATATCACATGTCTAAATCACATGTCTATATCACATGTCTGTATCACATGTCTGTATCACATGCCTATATCACATGACTATATCATGTGCATATATCACATGTCTATATCACATGTCTGTATCACATGTCTATATCACATGTCTATATCACATGTCTGTTAACACAATCTGTAGCACATGCCTATATCACATATCTATATCACATGTCTATATCACATGTCTATATCACATGTCAATATTACATGCTTATAGCACATGTCTATATTACATGTCTATATCACATACATATATCACATGTCTATATCACATGTTTATATCACTTGTCTATACCACATGTCTATATCACATGCCTATATCACATGTCTATATTATATGTCTGTACCACATGCCTATATCACATGTCTATATCACATGTCTGTATCACATGTCTAGATCACACAGCTATAAAAGACCAACTCCAGTCAACCCACCTTCAGACATGGATAACAGCTGCAGAACATTTAACACCAAATTATTTCTCTCATCCTACTACTAATTCCTAGTCCCAGATTATCTCGTTACCTCCGCCTCTAACTTCCCATACCTTATCTTGTTATTTCCTAGTTTTTGGTTTCCAGGAACGCCGTCACGAGCAGCCTGATTGTGATCTGTGTTACTGCGCTGTTTATTGACAGGAAGTGGGGTAAAATATTGTGGGACGCAGCGGGAGATAAAGAAAAGAGGAAGATTGGCGATTTCGCTAATGTAATGGAGGAAGAGACGGAGGGTGGACATGAGAGGAAGAAAGAGAGAAACGAGAGTGACATATACACAAAACGAAAGTGGAAAATGTGGCGGTTTCTCGAATGTAATGGAAGGAGACATGGATTCTTCTATGGTGGATATGAGAGAAAAGAAAAAAAGAGAAAGATGGAATGAGACAACGTCAACAGACAAAGAAAATGACAAAGAGAAATAAAAATGAATTTATTTGCAAAGTGTACATACAACAGCACATACAACAGCACATACAACAGCACATACAACAGCACATACAACAGCACATACAACAGCACATACAACAGCACATACAATTATTTCTTGGCTTCACAAACTGACGATACATCAAAATTCAAACGACTAGAAATACCTCTGTAGTAACGTGCACGATGAACTTTAAACCTCAAAGTTCAAGGTCACTTTACTCTTTAAAAAATGCGTACTGTTGTCGTGGAATATTCTAATCCACATATATAAATTAAAAGGTAAATGTAAAGCCTAACAAATAAATTCTATAAAAGGAAGAAGAATGGTAAAGAACAGTGCTGTCACAATGACAGTACTCGAAATCCCCTTTATTTTATGCTTCGTCTGCAAATTGTAGCGTTTCCACAACACATTAAAACGGGTATTGCATTTCTAAGAAAAACATTGAGAGGCACACTGCGTAATGACCTAAATTAATCCTAACATTAATTATACTACGTTACCAAAACGAACGAACAGATGGACTAAAGGATAGAGAGAAGGGAGAGGCAGAAAGCCGAACACGTGCAACACTAAACACGCGTCGCGCGATACACAATTGCTGCCATCACGCGTGTAAGGCCACATGCACTAACTTTATTTCAAATCGACAGTGATAAAATTCACTACCCTTCCCAGAGTTAGGTTTTAAAAAACCTGGAAAACGCTTATTAGAAAAGATGACATTAGATGGGTTTACGTTTGAAAACATTACAGTACCCAGACAGCACATCTTCGAAACAGGAGGTAGAAGAAATTGCATATTTTGAACGCAGCCACTTAGCTCTTTTAAATTTGTATATTTGGGTTCCTTAGGGCTTGCTGACCAAGAATATGTAAAACGTTACGCAAATAGTCTAGGAATTACCAAATTATAACCAAAATAAAATAGTGGGGATGCCTGACAGCATGAAATCATTTCTGCTCATAAAATTTTTTTTTTATAACGTGTTTGAAAAAACCTTACGTTACGGAAATAGCCTACCATGTTAACTCCTAATTGATTGGAGCGCAACAAATATAAGACTAAACACGATTGGTCGGGCTATAAATACTATCGTGTGTTGTTATGGGAAACGAATAGAAGGGGTACTTTTTTGAAAAGATGTGTAGACGTGGTGTGATTGGTTAGAGCTGCGAATATACACAATTCAGAGCGTTAGTTCGAGACCACTAGTTCAAATAAGCTTGATGAAGCAACAGTGCGTTGAAGCCAGCTCATATTTTTGCTAAATAAAAGCCTGGAACATAAGCAGATGGGAATTTGTGCCAGTATTTGTGCCAGAATTCATTGCTAGTCAACGTATCTGTGTATTTCCATGAATTGTGGTAGGTTTGAAATATTCAATATCTTTTAATGAAAATTGAATGTAAAATTGTTAATTTATGCCTGTATATATGTGTAGTTCAGTAGCGAACATGAGGAAAAGCCTATAATGCTCCAGCCTGAACAGAAGGTGTCGGAGGAAAGTAAAACTGCATGGAATGGCCAAACAGTACACTGACACCTAGATTATTGATTAGACAGAAATAATGCTGGAATTGCAGAGGCGTAGTAACCATTAGGGAGGGAAATACTGGTATAAAGTATTTCAGATGAAGCTGACAGTTGGCCTAACGCTCTGAACTCAATGTTTGTGATGTATTGTGCTCAGTGTAAAAAGAGAGTATAAATTAGTTATGACGTAGAAGGTACATCCTTCTTGTTTTCAGGGACTGTGGTCTTAACGTTATTGAGCAGCACCTGGTCAGAGCTTTGCTGAATCCAGAGTCGGACAGCATACTCCTTGGTCCATTTAGCTATCAGTGAGGTGTCTCCAGAGCCCAGGGGAGAAATCGAGCAGAGGAGTCTTTTCCTGCCGCCATCACGCAAGATAAGCTGATGTGGCCAGCTGAGCTCAACATTATGTACCCCCATCTTAAAATGACAGTGTAAAATACAATTAAGAGGGGAATTTAATTGTTTTAATATCAGGAACTGAGAACATCTCCAATACTAGTTCCAATAAAGACAAACTATTGAAGTCATGATGACAAATACCAACAGAGCTTGAACAAAACCAAACCAGTATTACCTCATATTAACACTACACAACTGACACACATAGGATACCAGTAATAATATATGTCACTACAAGAATCATATTAATAAATTCTGTACATATAACTTGTAATTAAAATTGATTGTGATTCCTGGTTCCCTTTGTATTTGAATCAGGACACATATACATTCATGACAGTAATGAATACATATTGTTATTTGAAAAGTTATCAGTGACTCCTTTAAGATATCCTTTAGAGTGTTATATGTATGTGAGTGTCACAGTGTTGTCAAGTGTGGTGGAATAAATTAAATTGTTTATCTGTCTGTTGTTGTTATGACTTACACTTCATCATACACATACCCTAGACATATCACGTAATCATCACACTACTCCAGAATAATTCTGACTGAGATATAAATATATGTGGCAGCAAGTAAGGTTATCTATAATACACTACTCTTATTAGATATAGATACCTTCACAGCTGATCTCAGTCAGTACACTAAGTCCCCTATAAATATTTATAACATCCCACTTTACCACAACTGTAATTTCACGAAACGTATTGTTAGATTATTTATTAGGGACCTGTCGTAGATTTGTGATAGGTGAATTAAAACTTAGATTTTGTCCCTTCTGAATAGCAATAGAAACAGGTGATATCTCAGTGAGATATAGGTAGAAATAGATTTCACGAGTGAGATGGAGGAAATATATTTGAGTCGGTCTCTGACCCTCGAGATGATTTCTCTCAGTCAGCCTATCATCTACAACAGATTAAGATTTGTCAGACCGTCTAGTATAATATATATTAATATATATATATCTCACATACACACACACATAAGTGACTACAGTAGATACACAGAAGTGAAACTATGACAATGGAAATATAGATAATTGGGAACGAACTGACCGACACACTGGAATAAGTTTATGTGGAGTTTAATTATCATAATAAACTTCCATCACAACATATAAAATTACATCAAACATATGCAAATAGTCATAAAGTCAATGAATTGCTACAAGAATGATAGACCCCTTGGTATGATCCTTTCCATCGATGTATAGCCCACAGTCCTGTTAGAAGAAAAGTGATAGCCCCAAAGAGTCACGGATACATCTGCTGTAGTCTAATATTTTCCCTTTTAAAGGTATGAACAGACTTTGATATTAGTATGATCTTTTCCCTCGATGTATAGCCCACAGTCCTATTAGAAGAAAAGTGATAGCCCCAAAGAGTCACGGATACATCTGCTTTAGTCTAAGAATTCCCTTTAAAGGTATGAACAGGCTTTGATACTCTGATCTATCCTAAGGAAAATATTGTTAGCAACAAAAAAACTTGCATAAAGAAATACAAAGTGGGTGAAATTTGGTATACCATAAAAGAGTCACTCGTTCCTGCTCTCTCTCTCTCTCTGTTCATTCATCAGGGCCCTGACATACATTCTTACCTACAATCGTGCTGTTGTTCGCCGTCTGGCGCAAACTTTAGGACACCCACACCCGTTAATCTGTCTTTCTTTTAATGAATCGGATCCCAACTCTGCAGATTTTTGGGTTCATCCAATGGATCCGGGGAGCGTCCTCTTTATGCGAATATTTTTCAGACTAAGGTTAGTGTCACTTGAATCACGAGGTAAGAATTGGTTTTAAGCGGGCTCACCGTGTCAGAATCACGAGGTTTCCACTACTTAGGAAAAATGTCAGGTTTGTAACTTCGATCAAAGGTAAAATTCTTGCTCACACCACGATTTTTTAACAATGTCGGAAAGGTTATTGATTGTAATATTTTACTTGCCACACGGGCTGAAATGTACTTGAATTTTTCTCAGCAAGAATTAAATCAGGCGCGATATGCCCGTTACTTCATTTAATCTTCAAGTTTATGAAATGGGTACTCTGTTGTTCTGGATGCCAACGCAATGCCAGACAGGTTTTACTTTATACACCCAAGTCTTTAAGAAAAAAATGTTTTAGTTCTTCACAGATATTTCTCATGTATTAAAACGCTGGCAAGGTTGGGCCACCCCAGTTTCACTGAATAAAGAGAAAACAACATATAAAATACTTATACATACTATTCCTCGGTTATAACTTACATTATAAACTGAAAGCGTAGAGCTTGACTTATCGTTTAAAATTCCCGTGAAATAAGTTATACTAATAAAATCAATCATCATGAATTAGAAATACATACGTATTTCGTCAGTACTCAATGATGAATCAGTGCAGTTATAAGTTAGTTTAAAATATACTCGACTGATTATTAGCAATTTAATAAAATTTATTTATAGCTGCATGAGTTTAAGCTAGAAATTATAATTTATTCTGCTTTCCACTGTAACATGTCGACTAGCGAATATAACAGACTTATAAATTATTTCTTCTGCACAGAAATCTAACTAGCAAAATGAAATAAGCGGTTATCACTGAATCACTCAATACTGCTAGATATTTAATATATTTACCTCCAAACAGAACTACGGGTATCACAACGAAACTAAGAGTATCACTTATAAATATAAGTATCTAGAACGAAGCGATCACGTCTACTGCAACTAGGAGTATGAATGAATTCAAGTTTAAACTCCGGGTAAGATATCTGAAAAAAAGACAAACGATGCGCGCTATTTTTAAAAAACCCCGTCTCCCCCTCTCTCTTAACACTTCACATTAACTCTAGACGCTGGCCATAACTGCCAAAACGCGTCTTCACACCTCACGCCGAGAACATAGCCGAAGAAAACTCTCGTGTCAGCTTGAAAATGTAGACAAATGTCTGCTCTCTATGTCTAACTAGACGAATTCTCACGCTATTCCGTCTCGTCCAGGGACTGACATCTACGTAATAAAATGCGTTACTAGTATGAGAAAAGAAACGGCAAAGTCAGAATGGGAAAATAATATTTTGTCGCAAACGAACGAATGCGAAAAACAGGAAAAGGATAAAAGAGCGATAATAAAGTAGAGGACACGGGTAGAAAAAGAAAAGAATCTAGAAAATTTATTGATCATAAATCTCTATGCGACAGGACCTAAGACGCGTCAAGAGTGAGGAATGCAGTTAGCGGACCCATAGCTAGACTACTTGCGTCAGGGTCAGCGAACCAGAGCTGACCAAGACCCTACTCCACCTCCAAGTGGTGGTCCTGGAAACAGGCTGCATCACTGCAGTCTGGCTGAGTGAGTAGGGATCGAAGAGGGAAGGCTAACCCGGTCCCAAAAATTCCGTGCTCAAGTCGGATGTGTCGGCCGAAAGGCGCAAATATGGCTGCGCCGCTGTAAACGGACACAACGCAACCAACGTAATTTTCAGGATGAACAAAGAAGAAGAAAGAAGAAGAACATTATTTATTAGATTACGCTTTGTAAATCGTATTTTTTTAAATAACATTTTGCCAAGTTTTGGCGAGGCGCGATCCGTTCAACCTAGATGGTTATATTAAGGCGCATCTCCAAACATAAAAGACATTTTGGTTGACTATATGAAGCCTTTTTTGAATCTGATTTGCATGATAAAGAACATATTTCATTGACTCATAATTTTTCTGAAATTTTCACTTACCACGTGCACGCAGAAGAAAGTATGTGGGGGTGTGTGTCTGTGTAAGTGTGTGGTTTTCAGTAATACCGTTTACAGATGGAGCAACGAGCTTTATGCAATCACAATACGCAGATTTGTCGTTTGACAGAATATTGTTTAAAATGGACATCTAGACAGAATTATGTTTAAAATGGACATCTAGACAGAATAATATTTAAAATGGACATCTAGACAGAATTATGTTTAAAGTAGACAGCTAGACAGAATATTTTTGCAAATGGACATCTAGACAGAATTATGTTTAAAGTAGACAGCTAGACAGAATATTTTTGCAAATGGACAGCTAGACAGAATAATGTTTAAAATGGACATCTAGACAGAATTATGTTTAAAGTAGACAGCTAGACAGAATATTTTTGCAAATGGACAGCTAGACAGAATAATGTTTAAAATGGACAGCTAGACAGAATAATGTTTAAAATGGACAGCTAGGCAGAATAATGTTTAAAATGGACAGCTAAACAGAATTATGTTTAAAATGGACAGCTAGACAGAATAATGTTTAAAATGGACAGTTAGACAGAATAATGTTTAAAATGGACAGCTAGACAAAATAACGTTTAAAATGGACAGCTAGACAGAATAACGTTTAAAATGGACAGTTAGACAGAATAATGTTTAAAATGGACAGTTAGACAGAATAACGTTTAAAATGGACAGTTAGACAGAATAACATTTAAAATGGACAGTTAGACAGAATAACGTTTAAAATGGACATTTAGACAGAATAACGTTTAAAATGGACAGCTAGACAGAGTAATAATGATGCCCTGAAAAAAGGCCAATGCGCAAAGCATTAATGTTTTATCATTAATGTTTTATCATTAATGTTTTATCATTAATGTTTTATCATTAATGTTTTGTTCTGCTTGCTTATTCTTCATGTTAGAAGAAATCAATCCACTTTCTTTGAACTTGTTATAGAAGAAGAAAGCATTATATCTTAATAACAGGAAATACGAAAGAAAAAAAGGACTAGATCAAGTCAAAGACAGCAGATGCTGGACAGTTTGACATCGTGGCACAGAAAGAAGTCAACAAGAGCTTTGATAGATAATACCGGAGACAGAAAGTTGTGAAGAAACTTCATCGCCAAAGCCACCAGGCATGGTACTTGAGAAAGAGCAAGAATGCGCCTTCCCAAGTCCCCCTGTACATCGCCTAGAATGAACATCTTCTCGTATCATGGCCACAGAAAGTGACTTCCTGACTTATAATTTGAGTACTTGCCCGTGTAGCTCCCCCCGGGGGTCTCTGAAAAGACAAAGAAAGAATAGGACATCTACACCCTCAGACATGTCGTAGAAGGCAACTAGTATGAAGTGACTGCTTGGACGAGGCATCCTGTACAGGAACCAGCTGCACTATTGAATCCATGCTCCTAAGGAGCACAAAGGAAAATGATGATAATGAATATAAGAACTAATTTTCCTTTGCGCGCTTGCTTCTTTCATGACATCATCACGACTCTTGTTAGATGTCCTTCAGGACATCATGACGACTCTTGTTAGATGTCCTTCAGGACATCATGACGACTCTTGTTAGATGTTCTTCAGGACATCATGACGACTCTTGTTAGATGTCCTTCAGGACATCATGACGACTCTTGTTAGATGTCCTTCAGGACATCATGACGACTCTTGTTAGATGTCCTTCGGGACATCATGACGACTCTTGTTAGATGTCCTTCAGGACATCATGACGACTCTTGTTAGATGTTCTTCAGGACATCATGACGACTCTTGTTAGATGTCCTTCAGGACATCATGACGACTCTTGTTAGATGTCCTTCAGGACATCATGACGACTCTTGTTAGATGTCCTTCGGGACATCATGACGACTCTTGTTAGATGTCCTTCAGGACATCATGACGACTCTTGTTAGATGTTCTTCAGGACATCATGACGACTCTTGTTAGATGTCCTTCAGGACATCATGACGACTCTTGTTAGATGTCCTTCAGGACATCATGACGACTCTTGTTAGATGTCCTTCAGGACATCATCACGACTCTTGTTAGATGTCCTTCAATAAATCAGTACCCTTTACGCTCCACATTGAGTATAGTCCTTCAACAAACACACGCCAAGTCCTCATGTCACGTGCTATCAGCTCAAGCTCTTTCCAAGTTGTCCTCATAATTTTCATTTCTGTCTCCAGTTCTCTTTTCCATGTGTTTCTTGGTCTACCTCTGTTTTACTTACCCAGGAGGTTCCTTGGTATTACATTTTCTACAAAAACCCATCGCTGTCACCGCCACCGTTGTCATATTACCATTACTACCGCTACAACACCAAGAACATCACTTAGTACTACCATTTATACTACAACCTCTACAGCTTCCTGCTTGATGCATAGAATGATTGAAATGTCCCTTCTTGTTTTAAAAACGTAATTTCTTGTGCTTGAAACTAACGTCAAACTGAAGAAACTGAAGAGAATTAACTGCCATTGTATTACATAAAATGCTGCGTAACATTAACATAACAGATCAACGTGTGATATAATTTTAATACTAGATCACAAGGTCTTTTATATTTGGATATTCGCCCTAATATAACCGACGCACCTTGTGTCTAGATTGAACGGGGCGCTTTTGGCCAAAACGAGGTCAAACTTTATTTCAAAATCAGATCAGCGTAAGATCCGGTCTGTTCAACATAAAATTTCATAGCGTCCAGCAATCTGAAGGTTTTATTTTATTTTGTTTGTGTGGATAAATTAACTAATAAAAGAACTTATACTCAAATGACAGTTACTGTTAATAATTGTTTTGATATTTGTTTCGTGTATATCCAATGGACATAAGTGAGTGTATAAAAATTTAAAAATAGGACGTAACTTTTCAATCATCCTGTAGACTGAGCGAACTTAATTGCCCCTCTATACTTTCTACTTCCGGTACATTCTAATCCGCATTCTAGATACCGAGCTAATTTTAGCAATATTCAAAGGGTGTTAATCTCAAATGGGATCGGTTGAGGTTTCGGAAGCAAAATTTGCTTTGGTAACTTTTACAAAATCGTGACCTGTCAAAAAGATAATCAAACATGATGTTCACAATCGTGTTTGCGAAATAAAATTAATCATTAATGTTTTATTCTGCTTGCTTATTCTTTTCATTTTTTGTTCCTTTCTCTTCCCAACTCCCAGTTTTTCATATTTTCTTTATTTGCTTTTGCTTATTTTTCCCTCCAAAAATATAACACCCCGGCTTCGTCATCATTTGAATGTGGGTGGGATCATGGGTAACGCGAATTTATTAATCGAGTTATGACTCAGTTGACAAGCCGAGTTTTCGTGTCCGAGACATTCATCAATGATTATGAAATTCCATGAAGTTCAATCTTCTGGTTGCTGTAGGAAGATATCGTTGTTTTAATTCCGTTCTGCTAATGTTCTTAAACTGCATATTTAATTATTCATTTCCCTTTCCACATCTAATAGAGTATGAAGCCACTGAGGCAGCTGCTCCTGTTGCAAGGGGGAAAAAAGTTGTCTCATAGCAGATACTGCTGTAGCTGAGTAAAGTGATAGAGACTTCACTATACTTTGTTCGCGCGACGCCACCGTGTTTTGAACCCGGTACTTTTACAGCGAGGGGCCAGCGCCCTAACCACTCTGCCAACTGGACGCACCCTTGCAAGAAAACAACATTAAAACATTCATTTGCTCTTGCAGCAGTGCTTCCTCTAGCGATTTCTTTGGCATGGTGAGTTAGCCAGCAACATGCAAAATCTCATTACAGTCTGCTCTGATGTCAATCTTGAGATAGCATTAGTGTTATTCTGTCTTTATCGCCTTAAATACCCCCGAGGAACTACTGTATATACACGTATACTGTTGTTGTATATACACGTATACTGTTGTTGTATATACACGTATACTGTTGTTGTATATACACGTATACTGTTATTGTATATACAGGTATACTGTTGTTGTACATACAGGTATACTGTTGTTGTATATACAGGTATACTGTTGTTGTATATACACGTATACTGTTGTTGTGTATCTTCTTCTTTGATTCTTAGTCGCCAACCGTCAAAGCAGTCAGTGGCCATCACGCCTAGTGACGTCTTGTAGGGCAACAACAAATTGATTCCACTTTGCTCGGTCGGCGGCCATCCTTCGTACAGTGCCCCAACTCTGGTTCATTCTTTGCATCTCAGCCTCCACAGTCCTCCGCCAGGTTGTTATTGGTCGGCCTCTCTTTCGTTTTCCTTCAGGGGTCCAAAGCATAGCTGTTCTTGTGATGGCATCGGGGTCTCTTCTGAGGACATGGCCAACCCAGCTCCAGCGTCTGCCAGCTATGATGGTGTGCATGTCCTCTTGCTTGCTCAGAGTAAGCAGATCTTGGTTGGTGATGGTATTCGGCCAAAAGATTCGGTGAATTTTTCTTAGGCATGTTGTGTGAAAAGAGGACAATTTCGACATTTCCTTCTCTGTAACTCCCCAGCATTCCGCACCATAGAGAAGCACAGAAAGCACACAGCTCTGATATAATCTTAATTGTGTGCTTGTGCTGTATTGAGAGGACTTCTAGATGTTGTTTAGGCTAAAAAAGGCTGTTCTTGCCTTATTCATTCTGATGTTGATGTCTTTGCCTGCCCCGCCGTCTGGTGTTACTATGCATCCTAGGTATGTGAAGGTGTCTGTCTGTACCAGTTGCTGATTCCTTACTGATATGGGCTCAAGGTTGCTCACATTGAGCGTCATGACCTCTGACTTCTTTAAATTGATGTTCAAGCCCACCTGCTGGCTAAACTTATTAAGTCTATCCGTTTTTTCCTGGATGTGTTGATGTGAATGTGCTAGTAGTGCAATGTCATCTGTATATACACGTATACTGTTGTTGTGTATACGTCTCAGTAATATTTGTTCTTTATGTATTTGTATGACTTTCGTTAATATTGTAGATGTTTTTTATGGTTTGAGTACATCTCTTCTGATTTCTTTCTATACTAATATTTCCCCTGTATATCTCAAGATTTCAATTGATTTCAGTGTTCTTACATTATTAACTATTTCTCTCCCAGGCAGTTTTTGAGTTGTACCATGGTACACCACAATGTATGCCAGTTTTTTTCCGACAATTTTTCAAAGAAGTAGTATATATATATTTATGAGAAAATATATTCTAATACATTTGTAAAAGGGTAAATGTAAAGGACCCCGTTACACGCCCATTGAGGCATATTGGGAATATGGTGTTAGGCCCATATTTTCTTTACCATCGGCTGTACACTTATTGTACATTTATTGTACAACGGCTGAAGCGTACTTGAAAGTCTTGATAGCAATAAATCAGATTATTGTTATCGTTTTAACTGTGGATATGAGAAAATCTAGTTATAGCCAAACGGGCGTACCGGGTGTCGCTTGGAAGAGTAATGTACCATTTCATAGTTCATGAGGTAGAAAGAGTTAACACCAAGCCTCAAATAGCATTTTTGTTTTTCTTTTCTGATAAAACTTTCTCGCTATAGCCAACCCTTTCTCTTTCTGTCCACTCATGTGTAGAGTTTTATGTCGATCTCTGAAGATCTTTGCCCAACTCTGGAAAAAGAAGGTTAATGGCAGAACACTCAAAAGCTGTACAGTCTCGTATGTAACAAACCAAATAAAAAATACGGTGTTGAAGCCATTAAACTAGCCACTGCTATCTCTAAAAGGATTGGAGATTTTTCTTTCAGGTCTCCATACATAACTTTGGTTTCTCCTTAATTGTGAGAAAGCGTATGGGCTAACACAATTTCGCGCTCAACTAATTTTAATCCCCTATTTATCATCCGCATACGTACAATTTCACGCAATACAAACACGCGGTGTAACAGAAGAAGCTGTAATTATTTGGTTTTAAAATATATTGATCCTTCTTATTTAGATAGTCAATATCGTAATATAAACGTAAATAATAATTTAATCAGTGATAATGAAAAAAATTATCTTTTTATGCTTTCTCTTTATGTTTTCTCTTGCCGTGAAGTATCTTGGGAATGTGAAGTTTGTGTTCTTAAGCCAAGTGTGTCCTATTGGCTGCTGTGAGCTCGTTGTCTACTCATTCGTGTCCTAACACGTGATCTGCCACTTACATCTTCTCCGTAGAGCACTGGTCTTCAACAGGTTTAAGTCAATCCTCCCATTCTCCCCCCCCCCCCCTTTTCCTCCCGTGATATGCTATCTTCGTCTGTCATCTTTCAACTCCACAAACTTATGCCAAGGCCTCATGTCCCATGACATCAACTCAAGGTCTTTCTATGTTGTATTCACCACTTTCACCCCTGTCTCCATGTATTCTTTGGTCTTCCTCTACCTCTCTTACACCGGGGGTTCTGGAACTAGTACTGCCTCGTAATGCTATCGGTAGATTTTCTCAATGTGAGTCTTATCCCTCTCTAGCGCAGTCTACTCATCTCTCGTTCCTCTGCCCCATGTCTGGTTCTTGTCATCAGTTCCACATGGGTGATCTAGTCATATCACTTCAATCCTTCTATTCAAAGCAATTGTGCTATCCACCCCCTGGTGTTTTCATGTTTTCTTTATCCCATTCACTTTATGTCCCGTTCCTTTCTCCGAGTAAGTTTTGTTCTGCCTCTCTTTCTCTCACAATACGAATTCCAGAACAACGAATGGCTTTTAATGTTATCAGCTGGTTTTTTTTATTTTCATAGGGTGCCATATACAACAGCTACATCCTCTACTAAAATTTGATAAATAGTAACTAGTATTGGCGAAAAACTGATACATCTTATTAGGAAAAAATAATTGATTTATGTGTCTTTTTTGGCAACAACAACAAAATATAAAGAAAAACGCGGAATATTTCATGAAATTCTGGTCCTTATTTCAATTCAGAGCCTTGTGTAATTTTCTGGTTGGTACACAGAGCCTTGTGTTATTTTCTGTTGAAAAGAAGTGTTTCATTTGCTCTTTCAGAGAGCCTTAATGGTTTTTGTAGCTGTCGAAGAGTGTGTGATAGCCTTATATATATATATGTGTGGGTGGGGGTGGGTGTGTGTGGTGTGGTGTGTGTGTGTGTGTGGTGTGGTGTGTGTGTGGTGTGTGTGGTGTGGTGTGTGTGTGTGGTGTGGTGTGTGTCTGGTGTGTGTGTGTGCGTGTGTGTGCGTGCGTGCGTGCATGTGTGAGTGTGAGTGTGAGTGAAGACAATGGCGTAATACATAGTCTCATGAAGATTCCGGAAAAATATAACAACCCGCATGTCGATATTGTTGTTTATTCAGCGACGGAACAACAAAAAACAGCACAGACAAACAAACATAGGTAAGCTAATCTTAATGAATAATATAAGATAGAAAATGAAACTCACAAGGATATAATGGTTTTGGCTGGCATATTATTCTAGTCGGAACGTGTATGCGCATATGTGTCATGGTGTAAAAAGCTGATGTTTACTTGTACATATAATTGCCTCGGTCTGTGTATGTGAATACTTTGTACTGGCTTTCTGCAAGTGTGCCAGTTTTCAGTGGTGGTTACATCCTCTATGGGGACGTGGGAGGGGGAAACAAGAAAATAATAAAACTTGTTTAGTCCATCATAAATAATGACACCATGTGAAGACAAAACAAAGAACAACAAAAACTGAAATGGAGTACAGCAGGGATGCCTCTGGTCACCGTTTTTCTTATTTTTAGCTATATTTTGAATTATGAAGACAGCAACATCAACAAACAGAAATGGAACTCATTTGACTCTAACCAAACAACTTGCCGCCCTAGATTTTTACAGATGACGTGGCTCCTCTATCGTATAACCATAACAAGATGCAAGGCAGAATTATAACACTTGACGAGAGGTTACAGCAGGATATCGACTCATACGTATATCTTGGCAGCAATGTAGACTCGGAGGGAGGGGGGGAGGGGGGGGGGGCAGTAATTTGATAATGCAAGACCAGCAACAGTGGTCACCCCATGCTCCGCAAGAAGCGGAAATGATGACGATGTTGCTGTTTGCGCAGAATAGGTGTATTAAAATACCAATAGAGCAAGAAGTAAGCATGATATAATGGCGTTGGATAAAGCCCACATTGAAGAAACCAGTTGACATCATTACGAGGCGGCTCTTCTTCTCGACTCCAAAGGAAAAAGAAAAAGAGGGAAAAAACAAACACAAGGAAAAGGTAACAAGGAAACAGAAATGAAAAAACAAACACAAGGAAAAGGTAACAAGGAAACAGAAATGAAAAAACAAACACAAGGAAAAGGTAACAAGGAAACATAAATGAAAAAACAAACCCAAGGAAAAGGTAACAAGGAAACAGAAATGAAGAAACAAACACAAGGAAAAGGTAACACGGAAACAGAAATGAAAAAACAAACACAAGGAAAAGGTAACACGGAAACAGAAATGAAAAAACAAACACAAGGAAAAGGTAACACGGAAAAAGAAATGAAAAAAACAAATACAAGGAAAAGGTAACACGGAAACAGAAATGAAAAAACAAACACAAGGAAAAGGTAACACGGAAAAAGAAATGAAAAAACAAATACAAGGAAAAGGTAACACGGAAACAGAAATGAAAAAACAAACACAAGGAAAAGGTAAAACGGAAAAAGAAATGAAAAAACAAACACAAGGAAAAGGTAACACGGAAACAGAAATGAAAAAACAAACACAAGGAAAAGGTAACACGGAAACAGAAATGAAAAAACAAATACAAGGAAAAGGTAACACGGAAACAGAAATGAACAAACAAACACAAGGAAAAGGTAACAAGAAAACAGAAATGAAAAAACAAACACAAGGAAACAGAAATGAAAAAACAAACACAAGGAAACAGAAATGAAAAAACAAACACAAGGAAACAGAAATGAAAAAAACAAACACAAGGAAAAAGTAACAAGGAAACAGAAATGAAAAAACAAATACAAGGAAAAGGTAACTCGGAAACAGAAATGAACAAAGCTAAAGAAGACATGGATAGAGGATGAACGAGAAGCACGTGACAGGAAAACTTGATGTGTTTTTGTGTAGACCTTTGTTACTCGTGGAAGTGTCGGGCAGTGATGATGGTGTGACCGTTTAACTGTTGGCGATCTCTTGCATTATTCTGGGGACATAAACGCCTGCGTCTGACATATATTTAAAAAAAAAATAAGCATTTTCTCACAATCTCATTTTAGCTAAAGCGAGAGAACATAAAGTAAGGTATGTGGAAAAAAAAAAATGTACACTCACAAATATTCGTCAATGTACAATATACGAACAAGAAAAACTAGCAAGAATAAAGACATAAGCGAAAGGGACAAACGACGGGGGTTAAACACACTTAAGGAAAAAAAAAAAACACAATTGCATTATAGTACTATGAACAATTCTGCTGAGAGACTGTTTTAAAACAATGTCACCGAAAAAAAAAGGGAACAAATCTCAACAAATGAAACTAAGAAAAACAGAGCGGACAAAAATGACCTAGAAACAGTAATACTCGTATTAAGAGAACACTTTTAATTTTTTTTTTCCAGCCGATTAATGTAATTACAGTAGAACTCCATTTATCCGAACCCCATGGGACCGAGCATCGTTCGGATAATCAAATGTTCGGATAATTGGATTACATAATGTATCGAGTACATGTACACATATTTCTAAAAATAATTAACCATCACAAGGAAAATACACTATAAAACATATTTACTTGTACTGTAATAATAATACCCACACTGTATTAGATCACTGTATCACCAAAATCTTTTATTACACTGCAGTGCATGTACTACTTGTATTAATTTTTTTTTTTTTTTAAGAAAGAGAAATGTTTTCAAAATAACATTACAAACGATTCAAAACCAGGCGCAACTTACATATAAATGTACTTGCACAGATGTAGCCCACTATTTAAAATAATGAGGAATCCTCTTTTGCACCAAACTGGATAGTCTCCTTTTGGCTGCTAAGTCCCGCATTCCTCTTTCAACAGCAGAAAGCGTGTAGGACACTGTGCATCTTCTTGCTCGGTACCCAAGCCATCGCTGATTCTAGTGCTATAAAGGCCTCTTCAGGACTTGGGTCCGCACGTTTTGGTGTTTTTCTTCATAAATCTACAAGTACATCATGTACTACTGAGGATGGTCTTCGTCATGACGGTCACTACCAAGTATTTTTGGTTTATCTTTTGAGCACAAAAGACAAAATTTCTTCGAGTCATATCAAAAACTGAAAACCAGAATCATTATCAACTTTTAGCCACATGTGGGCATCATCTTTGTGGACACAGTCCGAAAATCCGGGCATTGAAACAGTTCCACAACTTCATTTATACAATAGTGGAGAAGTGGGATGTTATAAATATTTATAGGGGACTTAGTGTACTGACTGAGATCAGCTGAGAAGGTATCTATATCTATTAAGAGTAGTGTATTATAGATAACCTTACTTGCTACCACATATCTATATATCTCAGTCAGAATTATTCTGGAATAGTGTGATGACTACGTTATGTGTCTAGGGTATGTGTATGGTGAAGTGTAAGTCACAACAACAGACAGATAAACAATTTAATTTAATCCACTACTCTTGACAACACTGGGACACTCACATACATATAACACTCTATGAGGATATCTTAAGGAGTCACTGATAACTTTTCAAATAACAAATATGTAATTCATTGTGATATGAAATGAATATGTTTCCTGATTCAATTACAAAAGGCACCAGCGAATCACATTCAATTTCATTACAAGTTATGTACCGAAATGGATTAATATGAATAATTGTAGTGACATATATTATTAAAAAATATCCTATGTGTGTCAGTTGTGTAGTAGTAAAATGAGGTAATACTGGTTTTGTTTTGTTCAAGCTCTGTTGGTATTTGTCATCATGACTTCAATAGTTTGTCTTAAGTAAACTAGTATTGGAGATGTTCTCAGTTCCTGATATTAAGACCCAATTTAAATCCCCCTACTGAATGTTAATTTTTAATCAAAGTTACATTTCAAGAAGAGGGGACATATGTTGAACGCTCAGCTGGCCAACTCTAAGCTTTATCTTGCGTGATGGCGCCAGGAAAAGACTCCTCTGCTCGAATTCTCCTCTGGGCTCTGGAGACACCTCACTGATAGCTAAATGGACCAAGGAGTATGCTGTCCGACTCTGGATTCAGCAAAGCTCTGACCAGGTGCAGCTCAATACCATCAAGACCACGGTCCCTGAAAACAAGAAGGATGTACCTTCTACTTCATAAACTAAATTGTATATTCTTAGTTCAACACTGAACACCAACAACAACACAAACATTGAGTTCAGAGCGTTAGGCCAACTGTCAGCTTCATCTGAAATACTTTATACCAGTATTTACCTCCTTAATGGTTACCACGCCTCTGCACTTCCAGCATTATTTCTGTCTAATCAATCATCCAGGTGTCAGTGTACTATTTGGCCATTCCATGCCGTTTTACTTCCCTCCGACACCCTCTGTTCAGGCTGGAGCATTATAGGCTTTATCTCCTGTTTGCCACTGAACTACACATATATATATACAGGCATAAATTAACAATTTACATTCAATTTTCATTAAAAGATACTGAATGGTTCAAGCTTACCACAATTTCATGGAAATAAACACAGATACGTTGATTAGCAATGAATTTTGGCACAATTACTGGCACAAATTCCCATCTGCTTATGTTCCAGGCTTTTATTTTAGCAAGAATGTGAGCTGGCTTCAACGCACTGTCGCTTTATCAAGCTTATTTGCACTAGTGGTCTCGAACTAACGCTCCTAAGTGAGTATATCAGCGAGTCTAGCCAATGAGGCCACGTTTCGACAAGTGTTTGAAAAAATGTTACCTTCCTACGTCTCCCTAACAACCAAGATAGTATTTATAGCCCGACCAATCGTGGTTAGTCTTTCATTTGTTGCGCTCCATTCAATTTGGAGTTTACATGGTAGGCTATTTCTGTAACGTAAGGTTTTTTCAAACACGTTATAAAAAAAATTTTATGAGCAGAAATGATTCCATGCTGTCAGGCATCCCCACTATTTTATTTTGGTTATAATTTATTAATTCCTGGACTATTTGCGTAATGTTTTACATATTCTTTGTCAGCAAGCCCTAAGGAACCCAAATATCCAAATTTAAAAGAGCTACGTGGCTGCGTTCAAAATATGTATTTTCTACCTCCTGTTTCGAAGATGGGCTGTCTGGGAATGGTAGTGTATGTTATCACTGTCCGTCTGAAAAAAAATTAGTGCATGTAGTCTTTACACGGTCCGTCTGGTAGTGCTGGTAGCATTTGTGTATCGCGTGTATCGCGCGATGTGTTGCATGCGTTCCTGATTTTCAGCCCTCCTCTTCTTTATTCCTTTTGTCCATCTGTTCGTTCGTTTTTGGTAACATTGTGTAGAAAAAGACATGAATGGAATTTAAAATTTAGGTCAACTTGCATATTTCAAGGTTTTTCTTAGAAAGGCAGCACATTTTATTGTGTGTTTGGGAAACGCGTGTATGTTGCAGAAGGCCTTTAATATCAACGTGCAAGCGTTACAATTTGCAGACGAAGCAGAAAACAAGGGGGATTTCGAGTACTTTCTTTGTGACAGCACTGTTATTTACCATTGCTCTTTCCTTACTTTAATTTTATTTGACTTTAGGCTTTCATATTTACCTAGATAATTTATAAATATGTGGATTAGAAACTCATTTCCACGACACTCCCCTCTCTTAAAACAGACATTATATGTCAGTCCTTTATTCTATATACACATAGAGAAATTTATTATTATTTCTGGGGTTTACGGTGATTCTCATCACACGGATGGCGGCTTAAAAAATCCGCTCCCAAATTTGTTTTTCCAGATATATACTCAATGCTAAAATTATATGGAGCCAAAAGTAAAGACCATCGGAGTAACCTAGAGTTCTCATGCCTAGCCTGTGCTAGAAACGATAAAGGTTTGTGGTCTGTTTGCAACTTAAATGCCTTCCCATATAGATAAATATTGAATTTCTTTATCGCCCATATTACTGCAAGACATTCTTTTTCGCTAGTTGAGTAGTTGATTTCAGCTTTATTCAACTTTCTGCTAGCATATGCCCATGGGCTTAATTCCCCATCCAATGCATCTGATTTCTGTAGTAGAGTTGCACCTAACCCAATATTACTTGCATCCGTCCTTACTATGAATTCTTGACTTAAGTTAGGTAATTTCAAAATGGGTTTACTTGTGAGCTTTTCCTTCAATTCTTGGTAAGTCATTTCACATTGTGGTGTCCATGTAATGCGATCTGGATTTCCCTTACGTGTCAAATCAGTTAACGGTGCACATATGGAATTAAAGTTTTTGATATACTTCTGGTAGAAACCACATAATGAGACAAAGGATCTCACGTCCTTCTTGGTTTGTGGTCTCGGGGCTTTCTGTAGTTTCTCTAAATTCTTTGGGTCAGGGGTCATGTTTCCCTGATAAACTGTGTGTCCCAAAAAATTCCAATTCTTTACATCCAACGCAACATTTGGTTGGTCGGGCTGTTAAATTTGCCTCCCTAAGTCGATCAAACAGCATGTTCAGAGAGTCAATGTGTTCCTCAAATGTTTCTGTTGCTATAAGGATATCATCCATAAAATTTGTTATACAGGGATTATTCAGAGGATCCAATAATTTTCTCATCATTCTAGAGAAGACACTAGGCGCATTCTTCAATCCAAATGGCAATCTATTAAACTCATAGTGTCCTTCTGAGGTACTAAAAGCTAGGTATGGTCTAACCTCAGGCTTTACTGGATCTGATAGTATCCTTTACTCAGATCCACTTTTGAGAAATATTTAGCTTTATTTAGTCTGGCAAACAGCTGATTTGTATCCGGCAATGGATCCACCTGTCCTTCTGTAATAGCATTCAGTCTCCTGTAATCTATACAGAGTCTATGTTCTCCAGAGGGCTTCCTTAAGAGTACAACACCGGAACTATACGAAGACTCACTGTGCGAAATAATTCCTTCCTTCAATAGATAGTCTATCTCTTCCTTCAAAGCTTTTTCCTTAGCAAACGGAATCGAATATGGTTTCATACAGACAGGTGTGGAGTCTATTAGTTTCATATCATATTCCAATAGGTTTGTATGCCCTGGTCGGTCTGTTAACACCTCTGCATGATTATTTAGACCTGTTGCACTCTCTCTTTCTGAGTTTTCGTTAAATGTGTACTGATTTTCACCTGTGCTGCTGTCTCACAGGGGTGTAATGGATATTCAAATGATGAAAGTGGTTCCTTTTTCATCTCCATGGCGATGGACAAGGTCAACAAGTGTGTCTCCTCCTGATGTTCTCTTTCCAAATATTTCTTCAGGAGATTCACATGATAGATTTTTTCTTTCCCCTTCTTATCTATCTTATAATTTGTTCTAGACACCTTCTCTAAAACTGTATATGGACCCTGCCATCCAATTTGTAACTTATTCTTACTCCCGGGCAAAAGAAGCAGTACTTTCTCTCCCACAGCCAAATTTCTGTCTTTCGCCTTCCTGTTATAATAGGCAGCATGTTTCTTCCTGGCTTGTTTCAAATTTTCATTGGCAAGTTTCCAGCCAGTTTTTAACCGAGTGGTCAGCTCATTCACATATTGGTATGAAGATGTAATGTTTTCCTCTGCCTTTTCATCAGTCCACGTTCTTAACAAAGCTACATATGGACCTTTAATTGTGTTGACCTATTTGTCCATGCACCGGTATGGTCTCTTCCACTCGAAGCTTTATAGTGATGATTTTTCCTCCCAGAATTATCATTCACAAAACGACC
The DNA here is from genome assembly GCA_024509875.1 of Oreohelix idahoensis. Lineage (NCBI taxonomy): Eukaryota > Metazoa > Mollusca > Gastropoda > Stylommatophora > Oreohelicidae > Oreohelix > Oreohelix idahoensis. Next base: position 259,727 of record JAMPIV010009180.1, on the reverse strand, counting down.
GCTACCAATTTTTTTTTTGGGGCTTTCTCCCCACTTAAAATTCTTGATGAGAGATTTCCGCTCTACATCCTCTTCCTCCAGTTTGTTTAAGTCCGATTGAGGGATTTTCGGCTTATCCTGGGGTAAGACATCTTTTTGCACTCTCCGCATAGTGGCCATTGTAAAACAGTTAAGTGAAGCTTGTCCGTGAAAAGGGGCTTCCCATTCCATTTGGTCCACTTTATCAAATCTATTTTTCTTTTTATTATCAGGCCTAATTTTGCCCCGTGGCGTGTCCAGGTCCTGATCCATGTTCACACTTGTGGGTGTTCCCTCATGTGCTATGCTACACCTTTCTACAAAATTCTCAATGTCCCATCTTGCTTTGGGCCAATAATAATTGTGAGCACCTTTTGAATGATGGTACCTATCTTCTCATGGTCCCCATCTGGTTTCACATGTAGGCTCCTTATTAAGTCTGCCCTATATCTTTTTGGAAGAACCAGCTGTCCGTGACCTTTGGATCTAGCTCCAGTCTTCCTATACATCAACTTGTTTTTCATGTAAAAATCTCCCTTGCCTGGAGTTGTATGACAAGTTGACAATTTTCTGAAACAAGGCTTGAGTGTTTTATCCCCAGCCTGTGCCTTCCTCATCTCTTCTGGAGTGGTATCTAACATAATATCCTCCTCCTGTCTTGAGGTCGACCTGACCTGAAGGGTTGCCATATACACAGGTTTCCTTCTGCAACGGTCAGTGTCATGATTGTCCATCTGACAATTTTTACACCACCTTTTTCCTTGGTTGAAAGATTTTCTTTCATCATATTTCCTTTCATCGAATTGTGGGAATTTATTTTTATTTTCATACCGTGGCCTATCAAATGGTGCTTACCTTTATTTTGATCCTTAGGATCAAATTTATTAAAGTTCTGTGGTGCCCTAAAGTTATCCACTTGTTTCTTTTTATTACCTGTTACCTCTGCTTGAGCTGCTTGATACCTTTCAGCAACATTTAGCAACTCACCCAGCCTCTCTGCACCTTGTTCCATGAGAAACTTTCTCAGGTCTGGAGCCATGGACTCTCTTAATTGCTCTATAAGGACCATTTCCTTAAGATCTTGGGTTTTCCCCAGAGAAGTCCATTTCTCCAAGTATGTCTCTATTCGTGCAGAGAACTGGTGATAGGTTTCACCTGACAGTAGTTTAGCATTCCTAAATTTTTTCCTATAAAATTCTGCATTCTTTTCATACCTTAACAAAAGAGCCTGCTTTAGCATGTCATAATTTTCCTGATCACCTCTGCTCATTTTTGCAAAAACTTCATAACCTGCCCGACGACGTCCCTGAGATAACTTTAAGCTCCACCTTTCTCTCTCTAACCGATACGGGGTAGCTAATAGTTAGTACCTATTTGGGTAGCTCTCTATATCATCGTCTTTCTCAACAAAATGATCTAAATGAAAATTCATAGCTGAGGTTGAGGCTCCTTGGCTAGCAGTGGCATCAGAGGCAAAGGGACTGGCACCATTTTCAGGAGCATGGCCCTGAAGCTCAAACTCCCTTAGTCGTAACTCATGTTCCCTTTGTAATCTTTTATCTTCTGCTTCCCTTTCTTCAGCTAATTTCTTCTCTTCCCTTTCTGCAGCTAATTTCTTCTCTTCCCTTTCTGCAGCTAATCTTTTTCTTTCTTTTTTCTGCTTCCAATTTTTAGCCTTCTTTCTGTCTTCCTCAATCTGCAACAATTTCTTAGCCTCTTTGTCAGCCTCAATCTGCAAACTCTTAGCCTCAGCCTCAGCTTCCAATTGTAACTTCTTAATTTCCCTTTCAGCCTCTAACTTTCTTTCGGCTTCTTTTTCTAATCTTCTTTCTTCGCGTTCAATAAATTTGTCACATTCCGTAGTGACATAGGCAACCATAACTTGCCCATCTAATCCTAACTCTTTTGCAGTCTGAACAGCAGCAGATCGAAACTTGGCCAGGTCCGCCATTGTCTATCAGGTAAGTTTATACAATGTCTAACCAACAATTTAATCTCTAAATATATATCTAATGGACAACACAGGCACCGTGAGCTCAACCTTATTTAATTCCACCCAAGGATACCTTTTAATTCTTATATTCCCTGAAGTGAATTACCCCCAATATTTTTAATAGGGAAAGATTCAAAATCCCAAGAGCGAGACCCCAATATATGTGGTGAAGTGGGATGTTATAAATATTTATAGGGGACTTAGTGTACTGACTGAGATCAGCTGTGAAGGTATCTATATCTATTAAGAGTAGTGTATTATAGATAACCTTACTTGCTACCACATATCTATATATCTCAGTCAGAATTATTCTGGGAATAGTGTGATGACTACGTTATGTGTCTAGGGTATGTGTATGATGAAGTGTAAGTCACAACAACAGACAGATAAACAATTTAATTTATTCCACTACTCTTGACAACACTGTGACACTCACATACATATAACACTCTATGAGAATATCTTAAGGAGTCACTGATAACTTTTCAAATAACAATATGTATTCATTGCTGGTTATGAATGAATATGTGTCCTGATTCAAATACAAAGGAACCAGGAATCACAATCAATTTTAATTACAAGTATATGTACAGACTTTATCAATATGAATATTGTAGTGACATATATTATTAAAAAATATCCTATGTGTGTCAGTTGTGTAGTAGTAATATGAGGTAATACTGGTTTTGTTTTGTTCAAGCTCTGTTGGTATTTGTCATCATGACTTCAATAGTTTGTCTTTTGGGACTAGTATTGGAGATGTTCTCAGTTCCTGATATTAAGACAATTAAATTCCCCTCTGAATGTTATTTTTATAAAGTCATTTCAAGATGAGGGGACATAATGTTGAGCTCAGCTGGCCAAATCAGCTTATCTTGCGTGATGGCGGCAGGAAAGGACTCCTCTGCTCGAATTCTCCTCTGGGCTCTGGAGACACCTCACTGATAGCTAAATGGACCAAGGAGTATGCTGTCCGACTCTGGATTCAGCAAAGCTCTGACCAGGTGCTGCTCAATACCATCAAGACCACGGTCCCTGAAAACAAGAAGGATGTACCTTCTACTTATAACTAATTGATACTCTAGTTCTACACTGAGCACAATACAACACAAACATTGAGTTCAGAGCGTTAGGCCAACTGTCAGCTTCATCTGAAATACTTTATACCAGTATTTACCTCCTTAATGGTTACCACGCCTCTGCACTTCCAGCATTATTTCTGTCTAATCCAGGTGTCAGTGTACTATTTGGCCATTCCATGCCGTTTTACTTCCCTCCGACACCCTCTGTTCAGGCTGGAGCATTATAGGCTTTATCTCCTGTTTGCCACTGAACTACACATATATATACAGGCATAAATTAACAATTTACATTCAATTTTCATTAAAAGATACTGAATGGTTCAAGCTTACCACAATTTCATGGAAATAAACACAGATACGTTGATTAGCAATGAATTCTGGCACAATTACTGGCACAAATTCCCATCTGCTTATGTTCCAGGCTTTTATTTAACACAAATATGAGCTGGCTTCAACGCACTGTTGCTTTATCAAGATTATTTGCACTAGTGGTCTCGAACTAACGCTCCTAAGTGAGTATATCAGCGAGTCTAGCCAATGAGGCCACGTTTCGACAAGTGTTTGAAAAAAAATGTTACCTTTTCACGTCTCCCCTAACAACGATAGGTAGTATTTATAGCCCGACCAATCGCGGTTAGTCTTTCATTTGTTGCGCTCCAATCAATTTGGAGTTTACATGGTAGGCTATTTATGTAACGTAAGGTTTTTTCAAACACGTTATAAAAAAATTTTATGAGCAGAAATGATTTCATGCTGTCAGGCATCCCCAATATTTTATTTTGGTTATAATTTATTAATTCCTGGACTATTTGCGTAACGTTTTACATATTCTTTGTCAGCAAGCCCTAAGGAACCCAAATATCCAAATTTAAAAGAGCTACGTGGCTGCGTTCAAAATATGTATTTTCTACCTCCTGTTTCGAAGATGTGCTGTCTGGGTCCTGTTATGTTTTCAACCGTAAACCCATCTATTGTTATCTTTCCTAATAAGCGTTTTTTATGATTTTAAAACTAACTCTGGGAAGGGTAGTGAATTTATCACTGTCCGTCTGAAAAACGGTTAGTGCATGTAGTCTTACACGCGTGATGGCCGCATTTGTGTATCGAGCGAAGCGTGTTGCATGCGTTCCTGATTTTCAGCCCTCCCTTCTCTCGCTATCCTTTTGTCCATCTGTTCGTTCGTTTTGGGTAACGCAGTGTAGAAAAAGACATGAATGGAATTTAAAATTTAGGTCAACTTGCATATTTCAAGGTTTTTCTTAGAAAGGCAGCACATTTTATTGTGTGTTTGGGAAACGCGTGTATGTTGCAGAAGGCCTTTAATATCAACGTGAAAGCGTTACAATTTGCAGACGAAGCAGAAAACAAGGGGATTTCGAGTACTGTCATTGTGACAGCACTGTTCTTTACCATTCTTCTTCCTTTATTTATTATATGTATTTATTAGGCTTTATATTTACCTAATAATTTATATATGTGGATTAGAATATTCCACGACACCTCCCCTCTTAAAACAGACATTATATGTCAGTCCTTTATTCTATATACACATAGAGAAATTTATTATTATTTCTGGGGTTTACGGTGATTCTCATCACACGGATGGCGGCTTAAAAATCCGCTCCCAAATTGGTTTTTTCCAGATATATACTCAATGCTAAAATTATATGGAGCCAAAAGTAAAGACCATCGGAGTAACCTGGAGTTCTCATGCCTAGCCTGTGCTAGAAACGATAAAGGTTTGTGGTCTGTTTGCAACTTAAATGCCTTCCCATATAGATAAATATTGAATTTCTTTATCGCCCATATTACTGCAAGACATTCTTTTTCGCTAGTTGAGTAGTTGATTTCAGCTTTATTCAACTTTCTGCTAGCATATGCCACTGGGCTTAATTCCCCATCCAATGCATCTGATTTCTGTAGTAGAGTTGCACCTAACCCAATATTACTTGCATCCGTCCTTACTATGAATTCTTGACTTAAGTCAGGTAATTTCAAAATGGGTTTACTTGTGAGCTTTTCCTTCAATTCTTGGTAAGTCATTTCACATTGTGGTGTCCATGTAATGCGATCTGGATGTCCTTTACGTGTCAATTCAGTTAACGGTGCACATATGGAATTAAAGTTTTTGATATACTTCTGGTAGAAACCACATAATGAGACAAAGGATCCACGTCCTTCTTGGTTTGTGGTCTCGGGGCTTTCTGTAGTTTCTCTAAATTCTTTGGGTCAGGGGTCATGTTTCCCTGATAAACTGTGTGTCCCAAAAATTCCAATTCTTTACATCCAACGCAACATTTAGTTGGTCGGGCTGTTAAATTTGCCTCCCTAAGTCGATCAAACAGCATGTTCAGAGAGTCAATGTGTTCCTCAAATGTTTCTGTTGCTATAAGGATATCATCCATAAAATTTGTTATACAGGGATTATTCAGAGGATCCAATAATTTTCTCATCATTCTAGAGAAGACACTAGGCGCATTCTTCAATCCAAATGGCAATCTATTAAACTCATAGTGTCCTTCTGAGGTACTAAAAGCTAGGTATGGTCTAACTCAGGCTTTACTGGAATCTGATAGTATCCTTTACTCAGATCCACTTTTGAGAAATATTTAGCTTTATTTAGTCTGTCAAACAGCTGATTTGTATCCGGCAATGGATCCACCTGTCCTTCTGTAATAGCATTCAGTCTCCTGTAATCTATACAGAGTCTATGTTCTCCAGAGGGCTTCCTTAAGAGTACAACACCGGAACTATACGAAGACTCACTGTGTGAAATAATTCCTTCCTTCAATAGATAGTCTATCTCTTCCTTCAAAGCTTTCTCCTTAGCAAACGGAATCGAATATGGTTTCATACAGACAGGTGTGGAGTCTATTAGTTTCATATCATATTCCAATAGGTTTGTATGCCCTGGTCGGTCTGTTAACACCTCTGCATGATTATTTAGAACCTGTTGCACTCTCTCTTTCTGAGTTTTCGTTAAATGTGTACTGATTTTCACCTGTGCTGCTGTCTCACAGGGGTGTAATGGATATTCAAATGATGAAAGTGGTTCTTTTTTCATCTCCATGGCGATGGACAAGGTCAACAAGTGTGTGTCTCTTCCTGATGTTCTCTTTCCAAATATTTCTTCAGGAGATTCACATGATAGATTTTTTCTTTCCCCTTCTTATCTATCTTATAATTTGTTCTAGACACCTTCTCTAAACTGTATATGGACCCTGCCATCCAGTTTGTAACTTATTCTGACTCCCAGGCAAAAGAAGCAGTACTTTCTCTCCCACAGCCAAATTTCTGTCCTTCGCCTTCCTGTTATAATAGGCAGCATGTTTCTTCCTGGCTTGTTTCAAATTTTCATTGGCAAGTTTCCAGCCAGTTTTTTTAACCGAGTGGTCAGCTCATTCACATATTGGTATGAAGATGTAATGTTTTCCTCTGCCTTTTCATCAGTCCACGTTCTTAACATAGCTACATATGGACCTTTAATTGTGTGGACCTATTTGTCCATGCACCGGTATGGTCTCTTCCACCCGAAGCTTTATAGTGATGATTTTTCCTCCCAGAATTATCATTCACAAAACGACCGCTACCAATTTTTCTTTTGGGGCTTTCTCCCCACTTAAAATTCTTGATGAGAGATTTCCTCTCTACATCTTCTTCCTCCAGTTTGTTTAAGTCCGATTGAGGGATTTTCGGCTTATCCTGGGGTAAGACATCTTTTTGCACTCTCCGCATAGTGGCCATTGTAAAACAGTTAAGTGAAGCTTGTCCGTGAAAGGGGGCTTCCCATTCCATTTGGTCCACTTTATCAAATTTATTTCTCTTTTTATTATCAGGCCTAATTTTGCCCCGTGGCGTGTCCAGGTCCTGATCAATGTTCCCACTTGTGGGTGTTCCCTCATGTGCTATGCTACACCTTTCTACAAAATTCTCAATGTCCCATCTTGCCTTGGGCCAATAATAATTGTGAGCCACCTTTTGGATGATGGTACCTATTTTCTCATGGTCCCCATCTGGTTTCACATGTAGGCTCCTTATTAAGTCTGCCCTATATCTTTTAGGAAGAACCAGCTGTCCGTGACCTTTGGATCTAGCTCCAGTCTTCCTATACATCAACTTGTTTTTCATGTAAAAATCTCCCTTGCCTGGAGTTGTATGACAAGTTGACAATTTTCTGAAACAAGGCTTGAGTGTTTTATCCCCAGCCTGTGCCTTCCTCATCTTTTCTGGAGTGGTATCTAACATAATATCCTCCTCCTGTCTTGAGGTCGACCTGACCTGAAGGGTTGCCATATACACAGGTTTCCTTCTGCAACGGTCAGTGTCATGATTGTCCATCTGACAATTTTTACACCACCTTTTTCCTTGGTTGAAAGATTTTCTTTTATCATATTTCCTTTCATCGAATTGTGGGAATTTATTTTTATTTTCATACCGTGGCCTATCAAATTGGGGCTTACCTTTATTTTGATCCTTAGGATCAAATTTATTAAAGTTCTGTGGTGCCCTAAAGTTATCCACCTGTTTCTTTTTATTACCTGTTACCTCTGCTTGAGCTGCTTGATACCTTTCAGCAACATTTAGCAACTCACCCAGCCTCTCTGCACCTTGTTCCATGAGAAACTTTCTCAGGTCTGGAGCCATGGACTCTCTTAATTGCTCTATAAGGACCATTTCCTTAAGATCTTGGGTTTTCCCCAGAGAAGTCCATTTCTCCAAGTATGTCTCTATTCGTGCAGAGAACTGGTGATAGGTTTCACCTGACAGTAGTTTAGCATTCCTAAATTTTTTTCTATAGAATTCTGCATTCTTTTCATACCTTAACAAAAGAGCCTGCTTTAGCATGTCATAATTTTCCTGATCACCTCTGCTCATTTTTTGCAAAAACTTCATAAGCTGCCCCACGAAGTCCCTGAGATAACTTTAAGCTCCACCTTTCTCTCTCTAACCCATACGTGGTAGCTAATAGTTCATACCTATTTAGGTAGCTCTCTATATCACCGTCTTTCTCAACAAAATGATCTAAATGAAAATTCATAGCTGAGGTTGAGGCTCCCTGAGTAACCGTAGCATCAGAGGCAAAGGGACTGGCACCATTTTCAGGAGCATGGCCTTGAAACTCAAACTCCCTTAGTCGTAACTCATGTTCCCTTTGTAATCTCTTCTCCTCCTTTTCTGCTTCCCTCCCTGCAGCTAATTCCCTCTCTTCCCTTCCTGCAGCTAATTTCCTTCTTCTCTTTCTGCAGTCCTGTTTCTTCTTTCCTTGGGCTTCCAATGCTAATGCTCTTCTCTGCCTTTCCAATTCTCAACCTCTTCCTGTCTCAGCCTCAGCCTAATCTGCAACCTCTTAGTCTCAGCCTCAGCCTTCAATCTGTAACTTCTTAATTCCCTTTCAGCCTCTAACTCTCTTTCCGCTTCAAACCTTCTTTCTTCGCGTTCAATAAATTTGTCACATTCCGTAGTGACATAGGCAACCATAACTTGCCCATCTAATCCTAATCTCTTTTGCAGTCCACTGGACAGCCCACGCAGATCGAAACTTGGCCAGGTCCGCCATTGTCTATCAGGTAAATTTCTACAATGTCTAACCAACAATTTAATCTCTAAATATATCTAATGGACAACACAGGCACCGTGAGCTCAACCTTATTTAATTCCACCCAAGGATACCTTTTAATTCTTATATTCCCTGAAGTGCATTACCCCCAATATTTTTAATAGGGAAAGATTCAAAATCCCAAGAGCGAGACCCCAATATATGTGGTGAAGTGGGATGTTATAAATATTTATAGGGGACTTAGTGTACTGACTGAGATCAGCTGTGAAGGTATCTATATCTATTAAGAGTAGTGTATTATAGATAACCTTACTTGCTACCACATATCTATATATCTCAGTCAGCATTATTCTGGAATAGTGTGATGACTACGTTATGTGTCTAGGGTATGTGTATGATGAAGTGTAAGTCACAACAACAGACAGATAAACAATTTAATTTAATCCACTACTCTTGACACACTGTGACACTCACATACATATAACACTCTATGAGAATATCTTAAGGAGTCACTGATAACTTTTCAAATAACAATATGTATTCATTGTTGTCATAAAGGTATATGTGTCCTGATTCAAATACAAAGGAACCAGGAATCACAATCAATTTTCATTACAAGTATATGTACAGACTTTATCAATATGAATATTGTAGTGACATATATTATTAAAAATATCCTATGTGTGTCAGTTGTGTAGTAGTAATATGAGGTAATACTGGTTTTGTTTTGTTCAAGCTCTGTTGGTATTTGTCATCATGACTTCAATAGATTGTCTTTAGGGACTAGTATTGGAGATGTTCTCAGTTCCTGATATTAAGACAATTAAATTCCCCTCTGAATGTTATTTTTACAAAGTCATTTCAAGATGAGGGGACATAATGTTGAGCTCAGCTGGCCAAATCAGCTTATCTTGCGTGATGGCGGCAGGAAAGGACTCCTCTGCTCGAATTCTCCTCTGGGCTCTGGAGACACCTCAATGATAGCTAAAAAGACCAAGGAGTATGCTGTCCGACTCTGGATTCAGCAAAGCTCTGACCAGGTGCTGCTCAGTACCATCAAGACCACGGTCCCTGAAAACAAGAAGGATGTACCTTCTACTTCATAACTAATTGATACTCTAGTTCTACACTGAACACAATACAACACAAACATTGAGTTCAGAGCGTTAGGCCAACTGTCAGCTTCATCTGAAATACTTTATACCAGTATTTACCTCCTTAATGGTTACCACGCCTCTGCACTTCCAGCATTATTTCTGTCTAATCAATCATCCAGGTGTCAGTGTACTATTTGGCCATTCCATGCCGTTTTACTTCCCTCCGACACCCTCTGTTCAGGCTGGAGCATTATAGGCTTTCTCTCCTGTTTGCCACTGAACTACACATATATATACAGGCATAAATTAACAATTTACATTCAATTTTCATTAAAAGATACTGAATGGTTCAAGCTTACCACAATTTCATGGAAATAAACACAGATACGTTGATTAGCAATGAATTCTGGCACAATTACTGGCACAAACTCCCATCTGCTTATGTTCCAGGCTTTTATTTTAGCAAAAATGTGAGCTGGCTTCAACGCACTGTCGCTTTATCAAGCTTATTTGCACTAGTGGGCTCGAACTAACGCTCCTAAGTGAGTATATCAGCAAGTCTAGCCAATGAGGCCACGTTTCGACAAGTGTTTGAAAAAATGTTACCTTTCTACGTCTCCCCTAACAACGAAAGATAGTATTTATAGCCCGACCAATCGTGGTTAGTCTTTCATTTGTTGCGCTCCAATCAATTTGGAGTTTACATGGGAGGCTATTTCTGTAACGTAAGGTTTTTTCAAACACGTTATAAAAAAATTTTATGAGCAGAAATGATTTCATGCTGTCAGGCATCCCCAATATTTCATTTTGGTTATAACTTGTTAATTCCTAGACTATTTGCGTAACGTTTTACATATTCTTTGTCAGCAAACCCTAAGGAACCCAAATATCCAAATTTAAAAGAGCTACGTGGCTGCGTTCAAAATATGTATTTTCTACCTCCTGTTTCGAAGATGTGCTGTCTGGGAAGGGTAGTGTATTTTATCACTGTCCGTCTGAAAAAAAATTAGTGCATGTAGACTTACACGCGTGATGGCAGCATTTGTGTATCGCGCGACGCGTGTTGCATGCGTTCCTGATTTTCAGCCCTCCCCTCTCTCTTTATCCTTTTGTCCATCTGTTCGTTCGTTTTGGTAACGCAGTGTAGAAAAAGAGATGAATGGAATTTAAAATTTAGGTCAACTTGCATATTTCAAGGTTTTTCTTAGAAAGGCAGCACATTTTATTGTGTGTTTGGGAAACGCGTGTATGTTGCAGAAGGCCTATATTTAACGTGGAAACGTTACAATTTGCAGACGAAGCATAAAACAAAGGGAATTTCGAGTACTGTCATTGTGACAGCACTGTTCTTTACCATTCTTCTTCCTTTATTTATTATATGGATTTATTAGGCTTTATATTTACTAGATAATTTATATATGTGGATTAGAATATTCCACGACAACAATCATCATTTGTGTCCACTGCAGTAGTTTCATTTCCTCCTTTTTTCCCAAGCAATCTATTCCAAGCCTTGTTAAGATTATCTTGTGACAGGGTGGTCCAAGCATCAGCTAACATATAGCAGCAGTCTTTGAGATCAAGCTTTTTGGAAAACGCCACCACACTTTCTTCATCTTCAGCCAACAATAAACGATGCAGGGCTTCCTTCTTGTACATATTTTAAAGCTTTGCTATAACACCCTGATTCATTGGTTGAATCAGTGCTGTTACATTGGGAGGCAGAAAAATTACTTTAAAATTTGCATCAACTGCATTCAATGTATCCGTCTCTGGATGAGATGGTGCATTGTCCAGTAGAAGGATTACTTTTCCAGTTTTCTTTTCTTGTTCTCTCAACCTCTTCACATTTGGGATGAACTGATTTGTATACCAATCAAGAAATATTTCACTATTCATCCAAGCACTCTTCTGTGCTTTGTAGCACAATGGGAGACATGTCACATTCTTTAAACAACGTGGATTTTTGGCTTTGCCGATCATTTAGCACCGGTAAACGATGACTTCCACTGGCATTCGCGGCTACCAAAATTGTTACTCTCTCTTTGCACTTTTTAAACCCAGGGGCAGCTGCTTCGCGCTGAGATGCAAGTGATTTTTGAGGCAATGATTTCCAGTATAAGCCAGTCTTATCGGCATTATACACATCATCGAGTGAATAACCTTCTTCTTCCAAAAAAGCCAAGAATGTTTCTTTAAAATTTTCAGCGGCAGTTGCATCGCTAGATAAAGATTCCCCTTGAATCTCCAGTTCTCGTATGCCATGACGAGATTTAAAGTCAGGAGGAACGTCAAGTTGATTGTTGAACTGAAGTGCCTTTTCACACAATAGAGAGCCAGAGATAGGTTCCGATTTGCTTCTTCTTTGCAGACACCATATATACAAAGCCTCTTCCAATTTCAAATATTTCGCATTTCTCATGGTTTTACGTTTCTTCGACCCATTTTCACTCTCCAATTTCGATGCAAAACTCATAATTTTATCCTTTTTACTTTTGATGTCAGAGACGGTAGCTTTCCCAACATTGAAAATCCTCGCAAATGAGTACCCAGTTTCATCTTTTCCTAGTCTGTTGATAATTTCTGTTTTTTTTTCAATTGACAAAACATTGTGGATCCTTTTATATGCTTTTGGACGACTGGAAGGTGCCATTTCGCAAAGAGAAAATCTTTTACACCAAAATTATTGTGCTGTAGTAGCAGACACAATTATTTTAAGTTGAACTGTCTGTTTAGCCAGTGTTCTGCCTAGAACGCATACGTACACTGGATTGGTAAACCAGATATTAACTGACTTTATGATCTAACTGACTTCCTGTACGTAAGCGACCGACCATTAGCCCATCCCATCCTCTACAAATTGTTCGCACACATTTGAAGCTTGCCGCATGAAAAAATTCAGAAATGTAGTCTAACGTGACTGGTGGCGATTGATTTTTTTTTTTTTTTTTGCTGGAAAAAGTGTTCGGATAATTGGATGTTCGGATAATTGGGGTTCGGATAAATGGAGTTCTACTGTATTAGAAGAAGAAACAGACTAAAAACTCAGCTCTGTGTTTAAAATGAATCCATGACGTCTACGAAGGTAAAACTCTAAATATCACAAACAAAACTGTTATGGGCAAGGTTAAAAAAATGTCATCAGAGAAAAGTACAAGTACAGTCTTTTTAAAAATGTGGAAGAAAGATCACGTTTAAAAAAAAAAAATATTCTATTGCTAAACTGTTAAACGTATGAAATTGTCAGTAAACGAAACAATCTTCCCAGGCTCGATTAATCTAATGTCGTTGCAATGACATTTCCACTGAAGATGGTGGTTAGCCGAACGTGACATTTTTGCTGCTGTCTGACGTTGATTCCGGCAGATCGTAAGACATTTTGCGTAACTCTTCAAGCTGTACCAGTGCGTGGTCTATATTTCTTAAGTAGGTTTGACATTACTGGATGTAAACGGTCTTCGTGGCGATGACGATTCAAGCGTTTTGCCTTTTTTTTTTAAACATAAATGTTTTTCCACTCCCTTCCTTATAGATATCCGATAACTGTGTCTGTACAAACTTGTATTGTCTCGTGTGCGCATGTGTGTGTCATTATCTTCGCCAATCGTCTGCCTCTAGAACAACTTTCAAAGGCGGTTGTGTCTTTTCATAATTTCTCGTTCATAGTGGTACTGACATTTCTTCAAAGCGCGGTTTAAAGTTCTCAATAAGTTTTCTCTGTTGCTTTCTTTATCTCTGTTTCTGTTCGTTGTACCGTCGTATATTATTTACAAACATCTGCTGGATGTATACCAGCTAGGTGGCGTTACTGACTGTAGGTCACTTTACTAACTCTTGGTGGCTTTACTGACTCTAGGTGGGTTTACTGACTCTAGGTGACTTTACTGACACTAGGTTATTTTACTGACTCTAGGTGGCTTAACTGACTATAGGTGCCTTTACTGATTCTATGTGATTTTACTGACTCTAGGTGGCTTTACCGATTCTAGGTAATGTTACTTACTCTAGGTGGCGTTATTATGTGCCTTCACTAGTTCTAGGTAATTTTACTGACTCTGGGTGACTTTACTGATTCTAGGTGATTTTACTGAATTTAGGTGGCGTTACTGACTCTAGGTGGCGTTACTGACTCTAGGTATTCACTGTTCTGTATTTGTTGTGCTAATTGTCTGTTGCATTTGAACAAGAAATACACCAACAACAATCAAGAAGCTACAACCTTTCATAAATGGGTTCTTGATTAGAATAGAAGAATGGAAACGATATGACAAGATCACAAATGTGGAACTGATGACATGAACAAGACAGATGCCACTGGAACAAGAGATGGTGTAGAAGATCATAGCGATTTACAGGGCACAAATTGATGAAACCTGTAGACAGCACAAGAAACAATTCCTCGTTCTGAAATTCGAAACGTGGGAGAAGCAAATGAGGCACCAAAAACACACCAAAAAAAAAAAAAAAAGATAGACAGATTCGAAAGTGATAAAGAGGGACCTTGAGTGGACAGCACATGACAGAAGGACTTAGCTTGAAATTGTTTAATACATATTCTTATAATGATGATGGCGAAGTCTGCTGTATTTTCCCTTTTAAAATGTGTATATACATTCAGTCCTATTGTATGGCTGTGACACATGGAGAACAACAATAACCAAAAAGCTACAGATGCTTTCGTTGAGTAGAAGGATTGAAATTGTATGACAAAGTCAAAAATATAAAACTGATAACAAGAACCATGCAAGGGCTTGTGAAACAAGGGATGAGAAGAAGACGATGGCAATGGGTAGGGCATACATTGAGGAAACCTATTGATAGATTTACAAGGCAGTCATTGATCTGGAATCACCACGGAAAGAGAGGGAGATGTAGACCATAACACATGGAGAAGAGAACTGAAGACAGAAGTGAAAATGATGAAGAAAGCGTGGAAAGAACTTTACTGATGGCTCGTAACATCGTAGCAGGAGGAGTTGGTATGTGTTTGTTGAAGGCCTTTGCTACTTGGGAAGCTAAAGGGTAATGCCTGATTGATTGATGGAAAAGCTATTTCTTATCACTCCACCAGCCTCAAATCATTTTCAGGCATAGCGGAAAATCTATTGTAACTGATATATGGCTCTCTCTATGTGTACATCTCCGTTGTGACGGTATGGCCTCCCCTGCTTTGCAGTAGTGGTCCAACAGTGGCCAAAACTCAAGAGTATCTATTATAGGCTTCAATGGAGTCTATCTTTACACAATATTACTCTTGGCAGAAATGTATATAGAAGAGTAGTAACGCTTCTTTCACTTGGGAGTCTTCACAAGATATTCAGATAAGCGAAAACAATGATGGCTGTTGCTGGGCACGTTAATTATCTGCCGACACCTTTTATGAAGAATTTAGCAATGGTTTATTCTAGCTCGTTAAGCCCCCACCGCTGAGTTAATCAGTGGAATTATTATTATAATTTAGCTCTGTTTAGAGAGTGTGTTTAGTAACTTTGAATCAGACAAACATGCAGCACATTTAAAATGATTGAATCGAAGTTACATTTGTAACATTGCAAATAATAGAATGTAATAATCACTTTAGGTTTAACAGTTAAAAAAATATAATTTGATTATTTATGAAAGGGTTTTCATCACTTGAATTGTTTTTGCTAAGAAGTTCAAGTGGCAGCATATAGGTTAACTTAGCTGCCAATGATGATTCTAATCCTCCTGGTGATGGGTAGGTTTTATGTACACTGCAGTCACTCGTCTCTGGTCAAAGTTCAGGCGCCGCACGTTCCCAGAACGTCAAGAAGTAACGGCCAAGCTGGTTCTGCGTCTGTCTATAAGACCCTCTTATGATGGCGTCTCGCAGAACGTCAGTCCACTTCTACCTTCTCTTGGTTCCAGAGATAGTACTTGTTGCTGGTACCACCAGTAACTGGTAATAGAAATAGAAGCGAAACTCTTTTCTGAGTATGGCGTTTTCCGACACATAATTATGTCCCCCCCGCACGCCCTCTTCTATTCTACCATCGCATGTCAGAATTTACCTTCGATGAGAATTAGATTTAATCCCTCGGGATAAAACTTCCTTTACATTTAAACTGAATAGCTTCAGCTTCACATTACAATTAAATGAAAAGGTTAAACGTACAGATATAATATGTGTTACATTTACATCTCCACTGTTTGAAAAGTGTTCACAATATAAATTCATTTATGTTTCATTTATATTTACACTTATGGAAAAGTTTGGACCTTCTATTAATTTTAACATGAATATTTTCACATAGCCATTTACACTGGTTTAAAGCTTGAAAACGTACATTTATTTTGAAGTGAATATGTTTATAGGGACATTTACACTGCTTTGAAAATGTAAGTATTATACTTAGAATGTACTTCATTTCTTTCATCTTTCCCTCCCTGCTCCATAGGGAACCTGGAACTACTTTATGCTTTTAGTTCTCTTTATGAAACTATCAATAAAGCAATCACCAGCCCGTGTAGTGGTGGTTCATGAATCATCATTCTAGATACTGAGATTGCCAGCCTCAAATGACTTTGACATCCAATAGCGAGTTTCACACATTAAACTTCACATTGTAATATATACATATATATGTTAGTTCACATGTTAGTAATAAAATATGAAATGTAAATCACAACTTACGCCAATCTTTGCTACAGACTTGTTGCTCAGATGAATAAAAGAGATGAATCGTTCTCTTGGACACGTCTGGGATGTCTTTAATTTTACAATAGATTCTTCTTTGACTTAGTGTGTTTTTTCAGTTTCCTAGTGCTGGTGTTCCTTATTAAATTGTAGAGATTTCCTGTGCTTGGTAAGTCTTATTATCTTCAAACAGGTCGGGCGTGGTACTTTCAAAATATTTCCGACATGGAAAAATTGTGCAATGGTCACGTCTCCCATATATGGTAATATGCTGTCCGATGCCCTCGTGTACAAACTTACAAACAGATCTCTGTCCATCATAATATTGTGACCGTGTTTTCTGGCGTAATGAATCAGTGATGGTCGCAGGTCACCTGTGTACGCCAGACAAACAAATCTGGTTCGATTCAGCACTCATGCTCAACCCAAGCTTGGATACACAAGCACCGTCGCTTGAAAAGATGGTCAGACAGATTATGCGATAAAATATTGTCGCTGACCGTCTAATAACCTGGCGTAACTTAACACGTCTTCGTGAATGCGACACAATAAGATAAGAATTACTTCCGTAGCAAATACTGCCATAGGGGAGTGGCGTGTTAGAGACTTTCGCCTTGCTATGTCCAGCATAGAGAGTAAAATGTATGAAAGGGAAAAATGAAATGCCAAATAAAAGCGATTGGAGAGAAAAATAAAGATGAAGAAATGATACTGCCGTAGGGCTGGAGGTGTGAAAGATCACACAAAAAGACAGGGACAGTGATAAAGTTGGATAATGTTGGATTTTTATTCCCGTTAATGATATCCACCAAAAGATAGATATAAGTGGATGGAAGCAGACATCATCATCATCATCAGTTGATAAGATCTCTATGGTGTTGTTTGCTCCACTGTAGTGTATGGAATGTCAACTTGACCTACGCAGTGGTGTGTAGACATGGATTGAGTGTATAATGTGCGAATGATGATAAAGGTTCGTGGTGATGACAAAAAATGTTCTTTTCTCACACTCATGTATGATGGAAGTCATCGACACCAACGACTGTGTACCTTTTCTAAAGTTTAATTGGACGTACACACTCGACAGCACAGATAGTGACAAATCACAGGTTGGCATAATACATCATAGTACAGTGGATAAATGGTCTTGCAATGTTACATGGGCACTCATGTAGAATAAGTGTATAATGGACTGTCAGTAGCCAAGCACTCAGTATCGCCCATACTATATCATCTGACTTCACTGACTGGCACGTCAGCTTATAAACAATATTTCAGATGGCTTCTAAACCTAATCTCGTCTAGCGACGATTCTTCAACATAATGTTCAGCACATATTTTTTTTTCCATATAAATAATATTGAACGCTAGATAAAGGGTTTCATGTGTAGCAGTGATTCTGGGACTAAAAGCGATAATACGGGCATCCCTTTTCTCTTCTTGAAAGTCACTACATGTTTTGGTTCCAAGATGGCTTCACTCGTGAGCTGTCACTCACGTTTGGATACAGATAATGAATCTGTCCTAAAGTTAGTCATTCATAAAACATTTCATTGCTCTGTAGATTTGATCATGAACAATTGACTGCAATCTACAGGATATAGTGCTGTAGGAATCGAAGTCGTTTTCATCGAGTCAAATATATTCTCTTAGACATTCAAATCGTAACTATCGAAAATGGTGGCTTCGATCGAGAGTTCATAAGAGTATCTTTGATTACCTTGGTATAGGAAATATGAAACTGCCATTTCTTGGCAATACGACTAAACACTGGGGTAAAGCATACACGATAGGTTTAGACGACTATCACCTTCCCCACAAATACTGAGATCACTTTTTCCCCGGCGACAGGCCGACATGGAAAAACACAGTCCCTATCAGGACGAAGCCAAATCACACCACACTCTAGCGACACATCCGCCGAATAGCCTTCGACCTCTCTAGAGACAACAGAACATATAGTTCGACTTAGATATGTAAAGATATACAGATATAAGACAGACTCGTCCTACTCAGACAAACAATACACATAAATTCAGGCCATAGATATTCTGAAGCAAGAACAATCTATTATTACCCAAACAACGAATAAATCGCAGTAAATGGATTTATCCGCGGAGTTTGATCGAAAGAGCCGACACAACTTTCAAGGGAAGTAACTCAATAATGACTTTCCCTTAAGCACTAAAAAATTACCTATGTATAATATTGTAAGATATCAAAGACTGCACGTAACAGTCTTACCACACCTCCCGGGAAAAAAAAAATGGAACATTTTTTTTTTTTTGAAATACATCTAGGAGCAACGTACAATAGGCTCACAACGCATGAATAATGCGCAGATGAAAATATCAGGAATACCTATAACGCCTAATATGAGGCTAAGTCGACTTATGGAGCGACTGGTGAGAATGTGTCTCATAAACTGAGAGAAATTATTTCTTACAGAAGTTAAGCCCTAATAGTTATGTGGAATCATGTGGGCATCTTGACAGAATGTCTGCCATCACATTATCTGATCCACGAATAGCTCGCACAGAGAAATGAAAAGGTTGAAGAGCAATTGCATATCGAGTAGACCTCGAGCTCTTCAAATTCTTACTCTGTATAGCAGTAAGAGCTTTTTGGTCGGTTTCTACTATGAAATGTGCGCCTAGAAGGAATCTCTGTAGTTTGAGGATCGACCAAACCATTTTCTGCCGCATTAAGTTTTCTGGAAATATACATTACAGGATGCAGAGTTCCAGAGTACTCTTGCATTAGTGCCGCTCCAATCCCAGTGGATGAAGCGTCACTACGAAGAAGAACGAATGTAATATCTTAAGTGGGTAGCACTAAAATAGTTGGTGTTCAAATCAGTGTTTTAATCTTATCCAGAGAGCATTGGCATTCCTGAGACCAGTGGACCACATTAGGCGAACCTTTCTTTAGAAGTGTTGAGAGAGGTGCCATGATAGAGGATAGATTCTGAATGAATCTGCCATAAAATTGAATAAGACCTAACAGACTTCTCACCTGTTTTTTAGTCTTAGGGATTGAGATGTTAAGTATCTTACTAGTATTATGGTCCTCTGTCTTTAGGAAACCATGACCAACTCGGTGGCCTAGGAAAGAAATTTCGCTAAAACCAATATAGGCTTTAGAGGGTTTCGCTGTCAGGTTGTGCTCACGCAAAGTAGACAGCAATTCATCTAACCCTGAATAGTGATCTTCCCAAGTATCGCTGAAAAGACAGATGTCGTCTAGATATGCAATGACATCTGACCGATAAGATAGGATTCGGCGCATCATGCGTACGAACGTAGCTGGTGCGTTCATAAGACCGAAAGGCATAAAATTCCATTGGAACAAACCTCTAGGTGTTGAAAAAGCCGTGAGAGGTTTGGCGCGTTCAGATAAAGGAACTGCCAATATCCTTTAGACAAATCAAGTTTAGTGAAAAAATGAGATTTGGAGAGTCGAGTAAGTAGCTCTTCCAGTAAAGGCATAGGTTCGGCATCGAACTTCGTTACTTGATTCAATTTTCGATAGTCAACGCATATTGTCTTTTTTACGCACAATAACCATCGGCGAAGAATATGCAGAGGTGGATGGTTCGATTATTTTCAAATCTATCATCTCATCCAACTCTTTCTCGACCTGTGCTTGAAAATGTATAGGTATAGGATAAGGTCTAACCCTAATAGGAGTATGGTCAGTTAGAACAATGTCATGTTGAATGACATTCGTTTGTCCAGGGATGTCAGTGAGTACATCCTGAAATGTTTGCAACATAGTTGAAACTTGTCGCTGTTCTCCTAGAGACAAATCAGGAGAGACAGTAACGTTCTTCCATGATTCACTGGAATGAAGTGGGATCATTGGAAGAGGAAGATTTACATCTGAAAAACTTGTTTCCTCATCCTGTATCACGGACAGTGATGAGTAATGACCATGTTGTACTGGAGAATTGTCCGTTGCTTGGAAAATGGGTTGCAAATAATCCGGACGTTCATGGAATTCAGTAAGCATATTGATGTGGAAGGTTTTATGCTTCCCATCAATATCGACAATATAGTCGACATCGGAAATTTTCGATATTATATCGTACGGACCTTTCCAAGAAATAAGTAATCTGTTTTCCCTACAAGGTAGTAATACAAATGCTTTGTCACCAGGACAAAGTTGTCGTAAGCATCTCTTCTTATTGGCAAATTGCCTTGCCTTCTGTTCGCAAATTCAGAAGAAGAAGTTGCTAATTTGCATGCTTCGATAATTTTTTGTCTCAACGCGATGACATATTCGTAGGATGACTTTGTGTCATCGTCAATATTGTCAGATGTTATGAGATCGTGAAGCAACGACATAGGGCCACGCGGACGCGCGCCAAAGACGAGTTCAAAGGGAGAAAATCCCGTATGTTCATTGGGTACCTCTCTGTAAGCGAAGAGGGCCGCAGGTAAAACTCTGTCCCAGTCTTGAGGATGATCCTCAGTTATCTTCCCCAGTAAGTTTTTAAGTGTTCTATTAAGGCGTTCGACCATACCATTAGACATTGGATGGTAGATACTACTTAAAGATCTATCTATCTGCAGAGTAGACATTACTTGAGACATGGTATCTGATATTAGTTGGGTGCCATCTGACAATATCTCTCCGGGGAACCCCAGACGAGAAAATATAAGCCAAAGAGCATCTGCAATATCAGCAGTAGTAATGCTCTTCAGAGGAATAGCCTCTGGCCAACGTGTGCACATATCAACACACGTCAAGATAAACTGATGTCCTCTGCAGACTTGATCTTAAATGGACCAATAATGTCTATGGCCATTTTTTGAACGGCCGAATAGGAATGTCCGCCGCCTGAATGGGTGCAGCATGCCGTGGACCTTTGGATTTAACTTCCTGACATACTTTACAAGATCGACAATAAATCCGTATGTCCTTGTTTACCAATGGCCAAAAGAAAGCCGCAAGGACTCTTGACTTAGTACGGGAAAAAACCCATGTGTCCAGCACACTGAGAGTCGTGAGCGTGCTGCAAAATTTTAACTCTCAAATTCTTGGGAACCAGGATTTGAGAATGACTTGACGTAATGGAGTCTTGAACCATACGTACAAGTACGCCATTCTTCTTTGTAATCCACGATTTACGACTTGTGTCTTTATTCGGATCACCTTTAGTTGCAAGAATGAAGAATTTCTTCAGAGTGGGATCATCTTCTTGCTGTTTTATAAACGAGTCACGAGAAATTACCAAGGGATTATCTTGGTTATGCACTAGACAATAGATGAAGTTTGAGGCATATTAAGAGCCTGAGCTCTAGTGACTACAGCGTTAGCAATCTGCATGTTTTGCCTTTCCCACGTGGAAATTTGTTGCGGAGTGCATTCCTTGACTCCATGAATGCGACCGATGATGAGGTCAGCGATCGGATTCGGAAGAAGACATGCGTGTACATCTCCTGTAAAGAAAGGAGTAGCAATCCTAATGATAGCAGTAGAGTATTTCTCTAATGTGCCGCCAAATGTTACACATTTGACTACTTGTCCAGTGGCACGGGAAGGATCTACGAGTGACTGCCTAACACCAATTGTGGTGCATCCAGAATCAAATAGCACAGAGACTGGATTGTTATTCACTAAACCCTTATGTAAGACAAGAGAACCTCTTCATCATGCGCGACTGATGCTGGAAGAGCAGGAAGAGGATGGCCACAGCTTAAAGTAGACACTGTGGTTGGCTCAAATAACGTTTTGCATTGGGGGCACTGAGATGCTCTCCCAAAATCAAAAGCGGCACATGCCATATTACTAGCATCATTATTATCTTTACTCTGTTTATAGGCTTCATGGGACTCTTGTTGTGCAGAGTTTGCCTGAAAATGTGGTTTATGTCTTTTGTTTTGAGATCTACCTCGGTTATTATCACCTCTGTAGTTATTGTTACCTCTATTGTAACCCCTATTTGGGTTTGAGTCATAGTTCCCTTGGTTACCATTATCATATTCATTATAATGAGTATCTCTGTAATTATGATCTTGTTGACTCCAAGACGGATAACCCTGATAGTTTCTATAATTACTTCCTCTACGGAAATTCCTATAATTATGACCACCCCTGTGTCGAGAGCTATCAGGTCGTCTCCAGTTCTTTGAAGAAGAACCCTGAAATGATTGGTTACCTTGGTTTTGATAACTATTATGGTTACCTTTTTTATCAAATCTGTTTTGAGGTCCCTGAAATCTGTGTGAATAATTGGGATTGTATGGTGTTGCTGAAGCAACTGGCATACTCTCCTTAATCTTAGTGTTGCCAAAAGTCACGTCGGGGTGTGCAGTGACATATTGGGAACAATATTCTTCCATTTCTTTTAGAGAGATTTGGGTTTACGCTCATGTATAAATTCAAGGAAAGGTTTGTTCACACATGACATAATCTTATCTCTGAGCAACAAATCCATAAGTCCTTCATACGTTTTTTCTGTTTTGGAAAGCTCAATCCAACGATCAACTGTGAGACGTGCCTTTGCAGTGAATTCTGAGAATTCTACACCCGTCTCAGGTACCATCGTTTTAAATAAAAGGCGATAGCCTTCCTCACTTAGCTGATATTTTTTTATCAAAGCCGCCCTAATGACATCATAATTATCCTTATCTGCTTCTCCTACA
Organism: Oreohelix idahoensis; assembly: GCA_024509875.1. Lineage (NCBI taxonomy): Eukaryota > Metazoa > Mollusca > Gastropoda > Stylommatophora > Oreohelicidae > Oreohelix > Oreohelix idahoensis. Next base: position 236,672 of record JAMPIV010009180.1, on the reverse strand, counting down.
AGGCATAATCTAGTCAAAGATTCACCTTTCAAGTTTTCTGATAATTGATTAGCGTATTGTGATTTATCCACATTATGTGTACGACAAGAACGTTCAAATCTATCCAGCCAGAATGTAATATCGTCACTGGACTGATTGAACGGTGGAACCTTAACCTTGTAAGTAGAAGGTTTACATTACCACTAGATGCCTGATTAACATTACTCATTCGTGGCAAGCTTAAGTTTTCGAACTCAAATTCATGTTCTCTTATTGCTTTTTTTTCAGCTCTCATCTAATCTTTTTTGTTCAGCCTCCCTGTCTAATCAGCTTCTTTTTTTTTTGTTCAGCTTCCTGTCTAATCTTTTTTGTTCAGCTTCACTGTCTAATCTTTTTTGTTCAGCTTCCTCTTTCTAATTTTTTTTTTTCAGCTTCGTTCAGCCGCAGCTTCTCTTTCTAATTTTTTTTGTTCAGCTTCAAATCTCCTTTCCTCCACCTGCATCTGCAATTTCTTTTGTTCAGCAGCAGCCTCAGCTTCTCTTTCTAATCTTTTCTCTTCCGCCATAGCTTTTCTTTCCTCTGCAGCTAATCTTTTCTCTTCTGCCATAGCTCTTCTCTCTTCTGCAGCTAATGCTTTGTCATATTGAGCAACTGCCCATTGTTCTAATTGTTGACCAGTCTTATCAAGGGCTTTCCCTTGTGTAATGAAGTATTCTAATGTAGCATGATGTCTAACAATAATACTAATCACCTGAATCAATAATAATACCACAAGTTCTCAATGACTTGATTAATCAGTATACTATCCCAATATCTGTGGGTCACAAGCCTTTAATAAGGTCTTGTATAATAGTAATAATAATCAGGTACGGTTTATACCATAATCCAAGTGCAGTGCACAGGCAATTGTGTCTTATGAAATATACCTATATAAAACATATGTCAACCAACAGAATACATAAAGTACAAATAGGACTGACAATACAAGAACGTTTGCAGAAATCAAAATAAATCAAATAGGGAAATCAATGAAAATAATCACTGAATCTGCAAAGAATAACAACACAAATGACGTCACAATATATGAATATAAATTGTGAATAGAACTGAAAGATAGAAAAGGTTAGACCAACAAATTACAAAAAAATCAAAACAAAACTAAAGAACAAAGAAATATTACAAAAATAACAATAATTACAGACTTCACAGCTAACACAAAAGCAACAGTTGTCGCAGCAAATTTTCAATCAAGAAAATTGCACCTATAGAAAACGCCCACAACGGACCCTCTATGACGTGGGATATTTGTTGTGAGGACGCCGCCCAACCTTAAACACAACCCGCTGACATAGAAAAACTAACATACTATACAAACAAATAACATGTAAACATAAATATATATATAAATTATGTGTATGATAGTATGTGTTGCAAAATAGGCTCAGTTTTACAGTAATGGCAAAGTTATTTTTATGAAAATAAACAAACTGCCACTTTATTCAATTAAACATTCTGGCCTTAAATATTAAAGTTCATATATGGAAAACAAGAAGATCCATCGCTGAAAATAGGACTTCTTAGTTCACAAACTGTCTTCTGTTAACATTGACAAGAATTGATCCAACTGTTTGTGAAATCTCTATAATGTCTAATGTAAAAAAATGTCAACAACGCTGACCTACATACTGCATTCACCTGACAGGTCACGTGACGAAGTGTTGACAAAGAGCAAACCAATACTGCAAGTGTGTCGTATCAGCCACAGGAAACGGTCGGTATCGGTAATCTGTTGACTTCTGAACTTCTGCGAGGTCAAACCCAGAAAGCTGGTCCACCAGTTGATAAAGTTGATAACGTTGGATTTTTTTCCGTTAATGATATCACCAAAGATAGATATGAGTGGATGGAAGCAGACATCATCATCATCATCAGTTGATAAGATCTCTATGGTGTTGTTTGCTCCACTGTAGTGTATGGAATGTCAACTTGACCTACGCAGTGGTGTGTAGACATGGATTGAGTGTATAATGTGCGAATGATGATAAGGGTTCGTGGTGTTGACAAAAAAATGTTCTTTTCTCACACTCATGTATGGCTGGAAGTCATCGACACCAACGACTGTGTACCTTTTCTAAAGTTTAATTGGACGTACACACTCGACAGCACAGATAGTGACATATCACAGGTTGCCATAATACATCATAGTACAGTGGATAAATGGTCTTGCAATGTTACATGGGCACTCATGTAGATTAATATTATAATGGACTGTCAGTAGCCAAGCCCTCAGTATCGCCCATACATATATATCATCTGACTTCACTGACTGAGCACGTCAGCTTATAAACAATATTTCAGATGGCTTCTAAACCTAATCTCGTCTAGCGACGATTCTTCAACATAATGTTCAGCACATATTTTTCCATATAATAATATTGAACCGCTAGCAATGGGTGCTCATGTGTAGCAGTGATCTCTGGACTGATCAAGCGATAATACGGGCATCCCTTTTCTCTTCTTGAAAGTCACTACATGTTTTGGTTCCAAGATGGCTTCACTCGTGAGCTGTCACTCACGTTTGGATACAGATAATGAATCTGTCCTAAAGTTAGTCATTCATAAAACATTGCATTGCTCTGTAGATTTGATCATGAACAATTGACTGCATTCTACAGAGTATAGTGCTGCTAGGAATCGAAGTCGTTTTCATCGAGTCAAATATATTCTCTTAGACATTCAAATCGTAACTATCGAAAATGGTGGCTTCGATCGAGAGTTCATAAGAGTATCTTTGATTACCTTGGTATAGGGAATATGAAACTGCCATTGCTTGGCAATATGAATAAACACTGGGGTAAAGCATACACGATAGGTCTAGACGACTATCACTTTCCCCACAAATACTGAGATCACTTTTTCCCGGCGACAGGCCGACATAGGAAAACACACACAGTCCCTATCAGGACGAAGCCAAATCACACCACACTCTAGCGACACATCCGCCGAATAGCCTTTGACCTCTCTAGAGACAACAGAACATATAGTTCGACTTAGATATGTAAAGATATACAGATATAAGACAGACTCGTCCTACTCAGACAAACAATACACATAAATTCAGGCCATAGATATTCTGAAGCAAGAACAATCTATTATTACCCAAACAACGAATAAATCGCAGTAAAATGGATTTATCCGCGGAGTTTGATCGATGAGATGCGCCACAACTTAACTAGGGATGGTTAGTCCTAGAATGACTTTCCCTTAAGCACACCTAAAGTTCCGAGGTGTCTAGTGGTAATTAGCACGCTATCAAGACTGCAGTACATGACTAGGATCTTCGTCTCATGGCCTGGTAAATTCATGCGGTACCGTCAACGTCTAGATGGGTATATTTACGTGCGGGATTATGTAACAGACGAACAATGTGAGAGTGTACATGTGGTTTGCAACCTCATCGTGTAAAACAAATTGCCACAGAAACCACCACTATGAGAGCTTGTCAATGCTTGATGCGGACTTCCTGCAAGCGGACTAGCAACAGTGGAAGTTCCACGCTCTTTAAAGAGCACAAGGGGAAACAATCATGATATATAAATAATGTTACATTATTTATTCCTTGCCCCTATCTAAGGCCAACTTTTCTTGCACTTATCTAAGGCCCACTTTTCAAAGATCACACGACAAACAATTTTTTTTTTTAAAGCTGCAAGTCTTCCTATTAAAATAATATCCCTGGACAATAGGATATCCTCTGTAGCTCTCAGACACTAGGAGAAAGCCTCTCAATTTCCTCCGCACATGTCCAGGCATTCACGTACTATTTTCTTCATGACTTAATTGCCCGCGACCACTCATCAACAGACATGCCTATGACTCTGGGACATTTGGGATGACATTCCTCTATATTAGCTACCTTTAGCTATAATGATTGTTTTATACATTTGTTGAAGACAAGTTATTGAAGCTACATCCGATAATCTTTACTTAGTTCCTTCGTTGTAATGTTCCTTCCAGATGTAGCACGGTGCCTTCACCGCAGGTCACTTCCGATGTCGCTTTGCTGCTCAAATTCCGTTTAATTAGAGCACTTTGTTCCGAATTTTCATTGACATTATAAATGGGCTTCCTTTTTTCATTTGCCACGTCTGACGCACTTGAACTAGTAAAATGTGTTCACGGGCACGACCATACGCAATGATAGGGAACTCTATTACAGAGCGTTACAACAGGATGCAATGTGATCATCAGAAGGGTCCACCTCGGACAAGTGTTTCGATCCTTTACTCTTCTTTACACTCTGAAAAAAGGGTGGGGGGAGGGGGGCAACCCATTTGTGTCATGACTCCCAAGTGTCAGCCTCCTGTAGTGTTTCCCTGCGCTGTGAATTGAACCCACTCTACCTTGGTTGCGACTTTCAACTTCACTCCTGCTTTTATCCATACTATCAGCTTGAGGCAATTGTGAAAGGAGCCATTTTGCTGTGTATAAATTACAGTCCTGAATTCCATAGCCCGTTGCGGTTGCTCCACAGCAAACAACGACGCCCTCTCTGTAGTCTCACCGAGCCTCTTAAGCAGCCACCAGACCTCTTGTACCTACCTCTACAGCCATGCTTCTCTACAGCTCTGTATGGTGCTGTATAAGCCATATTCAGGTTTTTTAACCACTCATAACCAGTGTTGTCCAACAGAATTCACAATTTACAGAAAGAACACGCGAAGGAAACAACGGAGCTAAATGCAACAAGAAGACAAATATCACAATCATCACTATAACCTTTCAGTTTCCTAAGTAGCATAGGCTTCAACACCTTCATGCCAAGACTTCCTCTCCTGGTCCAACCGTTTGATATATTTCTGTCTTCTTTTTAATCCTTTTTTTTCAAGTTCTCTTCTTCGTGTGTGTGTGTGTGTGTGTGCGCGCGTGCGCGCGTGCGTGCGTGCGTGCGTGCGTGCGTGCGTGTGTGTGTGTTTGTGTGTGTTTGTTTGTTGTTTTTGTTGTTGTTGTTGTTGTTGTCAGTTTCTATCTTCTTCTTCTTCTTTTACCTTGGAGATCTCAGAACAAGGGCTACCTTGTAGTGGTACCATACAGCGTTTCTCAATGTGTGTCCTATCCATTGCAATAGCCTCTTTCTCATCACTTGTTCCACTGGCACGTGTCCGGTTCTTGTTATCAGTTCCACACTGGTGATCTTTTTTATACACGTTTACTCCTTCTGTTCTAGCAGGCATTCATTTATAAAAGCCTATACCTCTTGGACGTTATTTTTGATTTTTTTAAAATATGTATTATTGCCAAACAAAACACCATGCAAAAGAAGTGTGTGCTGACTTTAATACGAAAAAAAAAACATTAAAAGGAGCCAAAATGAATTTCAGTACATATTATACCCGAAACATAAGACGTTTGGGGATTGAAGGGAGGTATCAAATCTAAAAATAATCATCCTTTCGTGGATTTGAATTTTTTTTTTTTTTTCTGAAAATCTTAAGAACTAAGATTGCCTTCTTTAGCATTCTGGATACTGATCTTCTTTGCAAACACAATCGTGTTTCAATCCTCTGTGTTATTAATCATCGTTCCAAAGTTGTGTCAAATGTGGGCAGATCAGACGTTGAAAATACGAACACCAGAAAAACGAAATAGAAGGAAATAGTCGAGACAGCATTTAGTACTTGGTGGAGGACGGTAAGAGGTATCGTCCTTTGTTATCTGTGACTGCAGTGACGAAGACAATTCTCAATTTCCTGATCGAATGAGTCGATACTCATTGGGGAATTTCCTGACAGTAATTCTATTTCATACTGGATTTCCTCGTCTCTTTGGGTCACGTCAATCTAAGGTGTCGTTTGTTGAAGTTATTAAAAAATTGGAAGATGGGATGTACACAGTATAACATTGGCTGTTGCAATGGGAGTTCTCGCACGACATAAATTGCTTCTGCATTCATCTTACGATGAAAATGCATGTGGTATGTATTCTTTGTTTGAAGTTGCGAACCGAGGTTGCATATTTTAAATATTTTTACTGTGGTTCCCGGTGGCCTCTGATGAGAACGAATAGGATTACTACTTTCTCATACATGTCGTACATGGCGATTAATGTGAGGTTACACATGTGGGTTGTTACCTAAAAAACATTGTTACATAAACCATCACTGTAAGAGAATGTTAATGCTTAATGCAGGCTTCCTGCAAGATGACTAGCTACAGTGAAGGCGCCATGCTCCATTAGGGGTAAAAAGAGAAATGATAATCTTATATGGAAGTGAAGCATGGAGAGTGAATAAACGAATCATGCTTACTGGAAGCGCAGATATTTGTGATGTTTGGAGTTACCTGTTTTCAGTTGCGTAATATTTTTAAATATAGTTCCCAGCTGATATAATGGCCTCTGCTTGCTTTGTCTGTTGGCGGCTAAGGATCAAAGAAGAAGATGAAGATAGACAATCACCAACACCCAGGATCAGAACAACAATCAAGGGGATAGAATGACAACAAAAACACACAGCACATGAGAAATGCGAAAGAAGTACAGAAAAAGTCAAATAAGAAAAAAACTAGCCCAAAGGGGAGACAGTCGATTATTTAATTTTAATCAAAAATGTATGTCATTCTTTTTTCTAAAATTCTTTGTAGTTTATTTTTATCGTAGTGGATGTATTAAGGGTACTATTGGGGTTTCCTGTCTTAAGGCAGGAGCGCTAAAGATTTGCAAGAGATTAACTGGACTAGGCTGTAACAAGAAGACCAAGAAATTATAAGATGCATGTTATCCCGAATAAACCACTAAAAACGTCCAGTCTAGTTTGGCGATATAATAAAATTATTAATTCATTCCCATCGCATCTCATATTAGCAATACGTGATTGCAGAGACAAAAGAATTAACCCAATTATGACGAATTTATGGGGAACACGTCCAGCATGCTGTGTTCCTCGTATTTTCTTCTGAAAGGAACCACCCCTTGCAAAAAAAAAAACAAAAAAAAAAAAACAAAGTATAATAATAATAAAGAAACAACACGGCATCCATTATTCCCAAAATTAAAAGTTTGTTTAGTATGGTTACAACATGATGGGTTTGACAGGGCTGGCTCTAGGAGCTCAATCACTCCGCGTAAATAAGGGTTCAGTAACCCCTGGTCAACTATTCATTTGGTGCCCCTTACCTGGCATTTATTTATATATTACACATATCTGAGCGCAAGGAAAATATCCCCACATTGTTTTGCTAATTTAAAAAAAAAAACAAACAATTAATTAAAGATATCCAAGCTCTTCCCCTTATCTCACCACCCCCCCCCCCACCTACCCCCAAAACCCCCCAAAAAATAGCTTCAACGATTATTGATTCACTGCGTTCAGTTTTTTTGTTTTCTGTGGGACAACTGTGGCACCTCTGAGCCTCTACAAAGCAGGGCAGTTGTCCAGTTAGAACCGGCCCTGGGTTTAAAGACCCGATAGACGGTAAAACTGTAATCTTTTTCTGTCGTTGTGATAAAATGGACGCCATCTCATGACTCATTCTGCTGGTAAAGTTGTGCTTTGGTAGTCATTCTCACCGGAGCGATCTCGCGTGAAAACATCATCCATCCTGTAATCTACCAATCGACTACATATTTTTTAAACACTTAAGACTCGTAAAATTGTCATTCAGTTTTGATATAATTAGCTTAGCTCTCACACCCTTTTCACTATTTTCGTACGTTTTGACCCTGACGAAGAATATATTGTTGTAACCAGAGCCGGCCATAGGGATGGTACAAGGTTTCTTGATTCCCCTAACCCTGCCTCGAACCCCGTGTTGTATTGTATGTAATGTTACGAGACCCAGTTTCATGCTATTGAGTTTACTCACACTGTAATTTCAGGTTCAACCCCATGTGGGTTATAATTAAGGTATATAGTGTTCATCATTCTAAACAAAGTAATACGCTATACAGAATTATGAACATTATATACCTTAATTATAACCCATATGTGGTTGAACCGGGTATCCCGTGCACACGACATACACCAGTTTTCCAGTGCATGGTTCAAAAACCAGACTGTAATTTCAGCAAGTAATGTTAAATGTAGATATTTATAAAAAAACATCCTTTATATATGTGTTTAAAATCTTACTGTAGGTAATTTTTTCCCCTTTATTCATTTTGAATTACTGATGGACTCTCACTGTTTTGAAAAAGGAATAGCAGTGACATTTTGAAAAAAAAAAACCTTCAGTTTCAAATAAGTAAATCTTTTTTTACTTTGAAATTTTCTATTCAAGTTCTCTTTTTTACATTTAATACACCGCCCAAAAACCCGCCCAGGTTGTAACGTGCGTAATTGCTTTGCTCATATTACTAGTAGGCTTTAAATTACCTATTTTCGTTGACTTCACCTGGTATAACTGTCTAGTTTGTTAATATTTCCAATACAGGTAGACTTGCTTTAAATAGCTTCCTACACGGCGTTTCTTTAAATATATATTTCGACATGCGTCCTATTATAACCGACGACCTTGTGTCTAGGTTAAACGGGGCGCCTCGCAAAAACGAAGCAAAACTCCTTTCAAAAATATAAACTTCTTAAATAGAATGTATTACTAAACAATGAAATGAATGTGCTATAAGATATTCCCTTGTGTACGATGAACAAGAAACTTTCAGTTATTTTATATAGTACTGTTCCTGTACTGTTAGGTTGCAATGTACGAACAAAAACATTCAAAGATCCAGGCATTTGCTGAAGCACATATATATCAGTGTTCAAATGAATCAGAGCAAATTTTTAGATTCTGCAAGTCAGGGAAAGAAGAAAGAATGTCCAATGATTAGCGATTGACTTTGCTTATACTTTTGTTCAGCCAATAGGGCTGAAAAGAGTTCAACCAGTGTCGGCCAATCAGTGGCTGAGAATTTCCGTTGGTGGGCTGGAGAAGCTAATGGAATTGGATGAAAATACATCCAAGAATCGTAAAACTCAAAGTCCGATTGGTTGGGACGGATATGCATCATTTGACGGAGTAAGTACAACTGTCTGTTTGTAATAATGTTCACTGTGTTTGAATGTGGTCTGTGACTGATAGTCTCACGTACTTGAGACCCACAACACTTCCACAAATGGTTCGCATCATAGCATTGCAATAACTTACTTTGATTTATAACGTATCCCATTTGGAGCGCCACCCGTGGGCTTGCCGGGGGTATCTGAAGAAAAAAATAGAGATGTAATAAGCCTACTGCGCCTTCTGTCATGCCGTACAGCCACTAATATGAGGTTATGTATGGGACTGCCAACATCATCATGTAAAACAAAATGCCCCAGAAACCACCACTACAAAATTATGTGACTTCTGAATTTAGGCTTCCTGGAAAAGGGGGGGGGGGGGGGGGGGGGGGGGGGGGGCGGCAGCTGTAGTGGTGGTTCCATGCTCTGTAAGGAGCGCAAATGACAATAATGATGACATTTGTACCGTAACCGCCTTAAAGCTGACTTATGTGATTACAATCAGTTACGGTACCTGAATAAGGCAGTGACTTTAGTAAGGCCAATGGACTGAGTACGACTTGTGTTTGAACAAGACTCACGACCTTGATACGACGAATAACGTAACTTGGACCAGAGTCCTCAATATGACAAATAACCTTGGTAAAAAACCAATATTGACTACAACAACTCAGTCTGTTACTTCGTCTTGTTTCTTCGACATGCATCTCTGTTCTACCATACTAATGTTGCCACACATCATAGTTGCCATTATCATTTTCAAAGACTATAATCTTCATTACTATTATCACATACATAGTGTCTTTTAATGGCTTTTGTTGTCTGCCAGTTGTTTTATTGACGATGTCACTGGCGTAACTGTTAATCAATCAATCAATCAATCAATACCATATAGTTCCTCAAGGAAGATAGGCCTTTAACAAATACATGCTAAGTCCCTCCTTCTCGTGCCATAAGCTCAAGGTGTTTCCGTGTCTTCCTTATAATTGTCATTTCTGACTCTAGCTTTCTTCTCCGTGTGTTCTTCTGTCTGCCTCTGATTCCCTTAGCATTTGGGATTCCAGACCAAGGACTGCCTGGTAACGCTGTTAACAGGCTTCCACCCTGTGTGTCCAACTATCACCAGCGTCATATTCTCATCTTTTGTTACACTGGAGTTTGTTCTGTTCTTGTCATCAGTTCTACATTAATGAACTTGTCGCGACACTTCAGTCCTTCTGTTCTTGTCATCAGTTCTACATTAATGAACTTGTCGTGCCACTTCAGTCCTTCTGTTCTTGTCATCAGTTCCACATTAATGAACTTGTCGTGCCACTTCAGTCCTTCTGTTCTTGTCATCACTTCCACATTAATGAACTTGTCGTGCCACTTCAGTCCTTCTGTTCTATGCAAGAACTAATTTATGAAATTCTGTAACTTCTTCGATTCGTTGTTGTGTTGTGTTGTCCTCCAAGTTTCATAGTCATACAACGCAAACTTCATCTCCCCACTACTCTTCACGGCAACAGGGGAAGGAAAAAGTAAGTATAGTAAGTGCAACATGACTAACTTGACATTTGAGTTGTTAAGGTGTTCCATATTTTCTATTTCCATCGTTCACTACATCTTTTTGCATACGTTTTGCCTGTTACAGCACATGTAATTGCACTTTTTTCAAAATATACATAATGAAAGTGAACTGCCTTTTATGATTTGTTTTTTTTTCTATTATATGTTGGTCACATTTATGACAATAGATTGATAAAATGTCTGTGATTTTCTTTACAGTAAAATTCTGGCTTTGCCTGCTGAACTTGTCCCGTTATCATTAAGGACGCAAAATTAAAAATAGCGTTTGTCTAAAACTTGAGTATCTATAAAGTCCATTACCTGAAACCCAAGGGAATAGAAAATAACAAGTATCAGAAAACCAGTCAAGAAGAGACATTGCGTTTAATAAGTTTGTCAAACAATAAGCCATTCTGGATGGACAAAACAGAAGGGTGCCAAAAATAGACTGCATGCGGACAGCCGTTCTATTCTGAAATGTCTACCGAAGATTGGAATGCATGAGAAAAAATGGGAGATGAACTGGCATGTAGTCCCGTGGAAAGAAATGAGTGAAACATGAAAATAGCAACCTGATGGCCTGAATTTTAATCACACAAATAAAAACAAATTTACACTGAAAATGTCATTTAAATTATTTTTGAATTGTCCAGTTGTAAAGATTCTGGTGTGTGCATTTAAGAATCGTTAGTGTTTGGCTTGTTTTTCATCAGCAACGCAACGAACCATGATTAATTTCCATACCTGGCTTTTGTCATAAAGATCTTTTGAAAACTTACTATATTCCTAAACACATTACAATGTGATTAACTTGTACAGTTTTACAATTTACAAAAGTACTGTGTGTTATAGGTACATTCGTGTAAAATATATTTATAAAGCAGAATGCATAAACTAATATCAATTGAACTAGTCTCCGGAGGGGCTTCCAAGGAGTCGACGTAGATAAGGTCTACTGTATCCTCAAGCATGTCGTAAAAGATAATTTATGTCAAGTTATGCATGGCGTGGCAACCTCTTCATGTAAAACAGATTGCTACATGATTATGAGCTTTGATTAAGGTTTCTTGCAATTGCCAGCTACAATGGCGGAACCATATTTCATAAGAAGCCAAAAATAAGGTGGCGATAAGTCAGTAATTCCCTTTCTCTTACAGATTGATAATGTTTATAAGTGTCACATTATCGCCTCTTCTTCTCGTTTCTTCCGGTTATCTTCTTCATTTCTATTTATTTTCCTGATTTCTAAGAGTCAAGAACTTCGCTAACTGTTGTTGTTTTTATTTTTTGTTAATTATTACTTTTTGTTTAAGTACGATGATATCTGAGTTCAGGCAGGTAGAATTCATTTGGCCGCGCTGTTTCTGGACATCTGTGATAACAAAATAAACCCACTGCCTCCTCACGCATGTCGTAAAAGGCTACATAAGTGAGGATTTTGGTTGGATGGTACCATCATGATACAAATAATCACAACGGATACCACCGATACTTCGTGTGAGACGGCTAACTGCTATGATGACACCACGCACGTGATGAAGTGAATGGGGAGAAACAAATTTGACGCAGACTGTTTTTAACATTTCTTATCGACCAAAAAAGAGACTGTTTTTAGCATTGGATATTCTGTCACAAAAACATTACATGTGGACATATGGCTCCCAAGAAATCAGACCTGGTGGGTATTCAACCGTAACAACCTTGTTTATAATTTCTTGAGTGTTAAACAAGTTTGTTGTTAAACGGGGGAGCAATTTAATGACTGTTATAAACCGTGTGTTTTCTTCGATTAATCGTCTCCTGGTAACATTGCTGCAATCTTTCTAATATTATACACGAAACAAAAAAGTAATATCACAATTTTTTTCTCAACTCTTTTTTTCGCCACTCGCTTGTCGCCTTTACCTGAAGCCGATGAATTATCACCCCGCCCCAACCATTCCTGATATTAACTGCCAGAGCCAGAGAATTTCTATTTCCTTGATTATCGATGGATCCCACAAATTTTTTTTTTTATATTCCGAGATTTTAATTCACTCGAAGCACAAAGTCTCAACCCGCTGGAAACAGCCGAACGCTGCGTAAAAGATATCGATCGCGTTATATCCCCTCCCTCAACCCCCTACCTCTTAAAGAAAACTGTGTCTTGACAGATGGGTAAAGAAGACATGTTTAGGCAGTCAGTGATTGGTCTACAGGCCCAATGTAGTTTCCGGGGGTCTCTGGAGAGACAAAGAATGAATAGGGACTACAGTACCCTTTGGCATGTCGTACAGTGCGACTGTTGCTGTCATTTTCGACGGAGTCATCTGTCAAGTTATTTGCTTATGTTTGTATCATAAGTATAATTGTGTCTTTACCTGCGATGTCAGGTTGATTAGGGGTTGTCTTCCCTTGTTTATTCATTCATTGTGTTTGACCTTTAGGGTCAGAGGTTGACAGTTCGGCGTGGGCCTATGGGAAGGTTTTTTAAGCGGGAGTGAGATATACTTCCGGGAAGCCGGGAGGTCCTGTTTTTCTGAAGGGACCAAGAGTCCATTGTTTTTCGGGGAGAATCTTCGAAGTAACTGCTATGGCAGTTTTCCCCAGTGAATCTCTGTGCGTCGGGATGACGACAGAATTCCTTGTGTAGTTCTGAGGATTCATTTACCAGGTAATACCGACCTTTATGCATTATTACGCTTTTCGGTGGCAGAACATGTAAAGGATTACCTAGGGTGAACAGCAGCTCACTGATCCGCCATTTCAGAACTTATATATTTGTGCTCGAGGTAGCCATCCAAGACTGTTAGTCTTATATTGTCCAGAAATCCAGTGACGAAGATATATTGTGGGAGCCGCAGATTGGCGGAACTTCTATCTACAATAAGTATTACTGCAGGGTTGGTGATAACCTATTTAACAGAAGTACACGGCCGACGTTAGGACGAGGCCTGTGCTTCCGGCTATTATACTACAGCCTGATATGTGCAATTGGCAGGGAGTGCCAAGTTGCACCTGTGTGTCAAGGTAACTAAGGCATCTGACGCGTTTAGTCAGAGACGCCAAGGGCGACGCTACGAACTGTCATTATTGAAGAACTTTGCTATTGACCATGCACGTCTATTCTGATGTTTACCTTTTTGAATGCCAAATGTATACCTATCGATGTCAGGTCAGCATGACCTTGTTACACTGACTGTTCCTGTTGATATTATGTGTGTTCCCGTCAATAAATGTCTTGAAACATGCCTGCAGTGTCAAAGCATCCTTGATTACTGCATGTGAGAGTATGGGTTGCAGGATCTACATCTATACGAGCCTAAACACATTCGCGTCTTCATTCGCACCCACACTCAACTCATCATACGCTCGCACTACACATCTAACAACATGTAAACTGTCTTGGGCCAGTGATCACCTCAACAAGAAAAAAAAGACAGTTACAGCGACTAATATGATTCTTTTTTCATGGAGCTGGCTACCTCATCGCGTAAAACAAACAGCTACAGGAACCACTGCTACATGAGCATGGGCTTCCTTGAGAACCAGCTGCAGTGGCGGCTCCAAGCTCCGTGAGAAGCGCAAAGAAAAATTAAGATTAAGATTGGTCTATAGCTGTAGGAATTGGCGTGTAACTGGATCATTTACCTTTTATGGCTGTAGCAATTGGCGTGTAACTGGATCATTTACCTTTTATGGCTGTAGCAATTGGCGTGTAACTGGATCATTTACCTTTTATGGCTTTAGCAATTGGCGTGTAACTGGATCATTTACCTTTTATGGCTGTAGGAATTGGCGTGTAACTGGATCCTTTACCTTTTATGGCTGTAGGAATTGGCGTGTAACTGGATCCTTTACCTTTTATGGCTGTCGGAATTTGCGTGTAAATGGATCCTTTACTTTTTATGGCTGTAGGAATTGGCGTGTAACTGGATCCTTTAAATAAAATATTAGACAAAAATAAAGGTATGTTTTCAGGCACTTGTAAGAAATAAAGAAGTAGAACACTAGACAACGGAAAAACAACAGACGTGAGTGGCTTACACAGGACTGGAACCCAGGACCTTCTGTGCGACAACCCCGCCTAGCTATGCAAGCGAATCACACTATCCTCTCTGCCGTCTAGGCATCACCAAAAAATGATTCTTCGATGACGGGTCACTAGTGCGACCCGCAACACATAACCGGATCCTTTACCTTTTATGGCTGAACGAATTGGCGTGTAACGGGATCCTTTACCTTTTATGGCTGTAGGAATTGGCGTTTAACAGGATCCTTTACCTTTTATGACTATAGGAATTGGCGTGTAACGGGATCCTTTACCTTTTATGGCTGTAGGAATTGGCGTGTAACGGGATCCTTTACCTTTTATGGCTGTACGAATCGGCCATTTTCATTCTTGTTTGTCTTCTGACTTACAATTAAATTTCTGCCTCACTTGTCTTGCGCGGCAGGTAGCTCCAGGTTTCGACGACATTCCTGATGCTTGACCAGGCCAGACCATGGAGAACAACGCAAACTACAACCAAGAAGTTACAAACTTTCATAAATGGACGTTTGTGCAGAAACGAAATGTTGAAATAGTGTGACAAGATCATAAACGTGGAACTGATGGCAGAACTACACAAAGTAGAACTAATGGCAGAACTACACAAAGCGGAACTGATGTCAGAACCAGCAAAGTGGATCTGATGGCAGAACCAGACAAAGTGGATCTGATGGCAGAACCAGCAAAGTGGAACTGATGGCAGAACCAGACAAAGTGCAACTAATGGCAGAACCAGCAAAGTCGAACTGATGGCAGAACCAGACAAAGTGGAACAGATGACAGAACCAGACAAAGTGGATCTGATGGCAGAATCAGACAAAGTGAAACTGAAGGCAGAACCAGCAAAGTGGAACTGATGGCAGAACCAGACAAAGTGCAACTAATGGCAGAACCAGCAAAGTCGAACTGATGGCAGAACCAGACAAAGTGGAACAGATGACAGAGCCAGATAAAGTGGAACTGATGGCATAAACTGACAAAGAGGAACCAATGGCAGAACCAGACAAAGTGGAACCGATAGTAGAACCAGACAAAGTGGAACCGATGGCAGAACAAGACAATGTAAAACTGATGGCAGAACCAGACAAAGTGGAACCGATGGCATATTCAGACACAGTGGAACCAATGACAGAACCAATCAAAGTCGGACTGATGACAGAACCACACAAGGTGGAACATGACAGAACCACACAAAGTGGAACCGATGACAGAACCAAACAATGTGAAACCGATGACAGAACTAGACAAAGTGGAACCGATGACAGAATGTCGTACATATAGGTTGTGAGTTATTTTTGTCACGTCTGAGTATAGTGGATGGTGATAGATACGTGAGAAAAAGGTGTGCGAGATAGATTTCACGGGTGATAGCTTAAGGAGAAGATATGTCTCTGGAATGAGTAAGTTTCTCTATTCCAGCCTATCTATACGACTATAATTTAGTACAAGACAACCTTGCCCTCCTCATACATATAAATATAAATTTAACTACACACACACACAGCTATGTGACAACAAGACACACAAACGTGAAAAAACTACGGTTAATTGGGTATGGGTCTGACCAACACACAAAGTTAAGTTTCTTTTGTTGTTTATTATCATTTAAACTTGACAACATCAAAATATCTAAAGAACGATCAAATAAAATCAGATTTACATACATATGAAATAGAAGAGTAAATGTGTCCTCCCCCTATGGAGAAAAAGAACTCAGAAAAAGTTAATAACCCAAAGGTCAAAAGGTTTGCACTATGTTACAGAGTAGACAGTAAAGTAAGCACGTTCCTACTATATGCTACACAGTAAAGTTAACAAGTTTAAGCAAATCCAGTTTTGGTAAAGTCCCTGTAACAAAGAAAATTATTCACTCTCTCTCTCTCTTTCATACAGTGGCCACTCCGTCACTCTTACCTACTCTTGGTGATATCCCTTGGAATTACAATTTTTTCCTGAATATATAAAATGTCAGGTTCAATTCCCAAATTGGCCCCAGTCCATCCTCTAACAAATAAAGACTAGTGAGGTGAACGCCGAATCTGGTGTGGGTTTTTCCTGGATGAACAAAATTTCACCACCAATAGTTTATGTAGAAACTTGATCTTGGGATTCACAGTTAAAAGAGGAAAATACTTCCAGTATTGGGAAACATCTGGTTGCTAAAAAATGTTACAATTGATAAATGATGATAATCCCATCGGCTGACTCTATGGTAGAGGGCTGATTCTGAAACAGCGTAAATTCTGGAGGCTACGCTTGAATACGACTGTCAGAGGTCGGGAATAAATGTTATTTTTGCACACCCCTGTTGGCTGATAACATTGAAAAATGTTGCTGGGTTTGGTAAGTCCAGTTAAATTTATAAGTTACAATGTTTCTCAAGTATCTTTGGCACTTCTCGCTCACAAATGAAGTTGGTGACGCACAAGCAAAGAAAAGAGACAACATTAACCAATCAGAAAAAAGGACCACTGGACGCCCTTGTGATCAGGTCTGCTAGGGATATAAGAAAAACAATTATGGAAAAATGCTACTCCTCCATATAGTTATATATATATATGCACACAGACGGGGACAAGACGATCTCTTATCCACTCCGTCAGTCCTGATTAAATTTAAAAGGCACACGGTGTTTTCTTTTATGCCTACACTATTGCACGTCGCTTAAGTAGCTTTTAATTAGGTCGTATAATATTAAATAATAGGCACTTATAATAAATACGCGCAATAAAATAAGCGTAAATTCTTTTCTGTCACTATCAGTCGCACCCGTGTGTTACCGGGGCCCGAAAGGGGAGCAAAGAATAGTAACACTGCACCCTACCACGCATGTCGTAAAAGGCGAATAAGGAGGGTTTGGGCATGGGGCTGTTTACCCCATCCCGTAAAAACTTCGCACAGTGGGCTGATCACCTGCTTGCCAACCAATCTGATTACGGAAACAATGATAGATTGTTTGGTCTGTTTTTGTTCCACAAAGACGCTACTAGGCGTGGTGGAAACAGCGATAGATTGATCAATTTGTTGTTGCCCTAAGACGCCACTAGGCGTACTGGCCACATACTGCTTTGCCGGTTGATGGCTAAGGATGGAAGAAGAAGAAGACTATCAGTCGCGCCTAGCATATAAATCAGTCAACTACAACCGTCTCTTCTTGTGTGAGAAAGCGTGTGGTGAAAATTAACATTATAACTGAACATCTGGTATGAAATAGCTACGCGTTATTTTATTCCACTAGTTTTATCAGCTAGAAAATCTAAGTGAATTATAATGGTAAAAGCTAACACTTTTAAACACGTAAGCACTAATTTCTATTACAAAAAACTCAGAATGAAAGATCCCCACGAATGCTAATAACACATTTAGCGAAATTGTTCTAGAACTGCCGGCTTAGACTATCCAAAAAATCTGAGTGACAACTGATAGCAGTTTAAGAAAACAGAGTTTATATATCATTATATTTCTCTGATCTATCGATGATGTTACTTTTCACGTTACAATGCGTAACGAGAATCGGAAACAGAGATTCAAGATAAAAACTTTACGGCGTCTTTCGTCGAGGTTTCAACCGACATCAAAAGACTTATAGTTCCCTAACGGTTTTCTTTTTACGAATGCCCGCTTCTGAAGATCAAAGAGCCCAGGGGTTTCTGACTTCCCCTGAGTACAAACTTCAAAAGATTTTATGTTATTCACGTGCGGTCTGTCAGGTATCGTATGATTGACAGATAAGCTCGCGGGATAAGAGGCGGTAAACAAACACGATTCGCTACCTGTTATGACGGGCAGGTCACGAAAGTTTGTAAACACTTCGTTTGCTTGAGTTCCAAGAGAAGAAGCGTGGATGAAAATAAGTACGCTTGTGTAAGTAAAGACAGGCAGTAAATGCATGGTTTTCCTAGCAAATCATAGAGCGCTAGCGGGATTACAAAGACTGTCAGATTACTGTAGGCTCTATTTCCATTATATGTCACACAGAATTTAAAAAAAGGGGAACATAATCAGACACAGTGGAACCGATGGAACAAGACATGTAGAAAAACGAGTTTGATTGGATTGGACGCACAGCTATTTGCCTTTATTTTGACATATGGTTTATGTAAATTAATTGTACAAGAGTGAAGAAATAAAAATGTTTCTATCACCCTGTAAAACTAGAAACTAGGGTTGGTCAGCACGTATTCAGTCATCCAGTCTGGTTCAGTTACTTCTTCAGTTACTGAAACAGACAAATGACTAATGCTAGAAGCTAGGGTTGGTCAGGGCATACTCAGTCATCAAGTATGGCTTAGTTACTGGCACAGATATATCCTCTCACATTCACAGATGTTCACGCTCACTTGTCATTTGATGCTCATTCTAATTTTTCTCTCCTTCTTTCTTTTCTCTTCGTATCAGTCTCTCCTCTTATTTCTAATCTATTTCACAACTTTTTCTGTATATCACATAAATACTTCTATATTTTTTTAATGCTTTTCAAAGTGATATACTTACATTACCTATATTATTGGTATCGTACCTCTTTCATAAATCGAGTCGTATCACACGTTTACTATTGTCATTCATTTCCTTAATATTTCGTTTATAAAAATCACCTTTCTCCTCAGCTCATCATTTGCTCAAATCACAACTTTCCTACATCATGACGTCATTAGGACCCACTGGTTCTGAAAAAAAAATTCCAATAAATATATACCCTGTACTAGGAACCGAACCCGGCATCTTTAGAATTAGAGGCGGACGCCATACCTCTTAGCCACCCCGACTCTCTAAATGCTGTCAAACTCCCCCTGATCTTCTGGGTAGTGAGATCGGATGCCTAGCCTTCTCGGATAAGGGCGAAACTATAGTTGGTCCCGTGTGCAAGTTGCGCACGTTAAAAATCTTTCGGCAGTTGGAAATCGTAAAGAGTAGGCCATATGGCCACTTCCCTGGCAAAATTTACAAAATTAGGAAAATCTACCCACTATAAAATTTAAAGAATGTGTGATTCCTGTATACACACATTGGGGTCCTCGACAGTGCTACAGAGTTCGTGCACTGTGCTGAGATTCTCCTTGTGTGACCTAAGGGAAGAGATCGGAGCACTGATGGCGTTGTCTATGCGTAATGAAAATGGTCCTCAAACTCAAATCAAACCACTCCATGCACTTTCTCTATCGGCATCCTCTGTAAACTGACATATCATAACTCACTTTTTCCATAACCTATCATTCGGGAAAGTGACACTTCCATTATCTATCATTTTTATAAACTGCCTGTCTTTATAAGTTATTGCTAAGCTACTTTCCCATCTTAATCTGCCGTTTATATAATCATTCGTTCTTATTACCACCATCCAACACCCATCCATCTTCCTGTATGGTTCTTTCGGGTTCCTGGAAATATTACCCCCTCGTACTCCGCTCACGTGCATCCGGTCAGCTGTGCGGTTAGAGCGCTGACCTCTCGCGGACTAGTTTATGGGTTCCGGTATCCAAAACTGGCAGTGTCACGCTCCAGTTTACCCAGCTGTAACTGGGTTTC
The DNA here is from genome assembly GCA_024509875.1 of Oreohelix idahoensis. Lineage (NCBI taxonomy): Eukaryota > Metazoa > Mollusca > Gastropoda > Stylommatophora > Oreohelicidae > Oreohelix > Oreohelix idahoensis. The sequence continues at coordinate 216,591 of JAMPIV010009180.1, read as the reverse complement.
TGATATTGCTCTTGACTTAGTAAAGGCAAAGCCAACGAGAAAGGAACTGATCACCCTAGCTCATTAAAAAGCTGGATCTAGTAAAGTGAGCTCTCTAACTCTTCACTCCCCTACGGGGGTATCTTTTATGGAACAAACTGTTTATCCTCTGCTAACGCTTTTATCATTTTAATGGTTCAGGTACTCGCATTGTCATCATTAAAGTTAGTTGCTTATCCTTTACAGGACGTGGCAATCAACCCCAGCTTTTTTTGGCTGTTTGTGATTTTTCTAGGCAATTTTTTCATTCAGTAGTTTGCCATTGCTTTCTGAACGGTACGGCGCTTATACCATTGTTAAAAATCCACACAAAGCGATCTGCTACCAAACCGCCTGCAGCAGGTTTCGAACCTGGTATATCTGGATTGTGAAACTGCGTTCATATCCATTAGGTCATCATTAGGAGAGGCAATCACAGACACATATACATGCAGGCAGGTAAATACAGACATTCACACATACAGTCATGCCCACACAGACACTTTCGCACACTGTTCTAATGTGACCGCTAATTCGAATTTCTAATATTGCGAATTGTCTAATACCAAAGCGCAGTACCATACCGTACTGTACAATACCAGCCATACCAAACCAGGCCCATACCATACCATATTTTACCATAACATGCCATCTCATGTCATACGATACCGTGCCGTACCGTAATATAATACAATACAATACAATGTAATGTGGTATGATATGATATAACATAACTTTCACAGGTAGGTATAATTTGAGAATAGATTATGTCTGAGTTCAGACAGATTATGAATGCAAAGATGTGAAAATAGATGAGAATAGAGTCACTAATGAAATTATGAGAAGAGATGTGAATTCTGAAGCGTGGTTTGGGCACGTCTTCAGCCTACTGTGACATATTTTACTAAGACAATCTGCTTCTCTCCCTCCTATGCTCCCCAGGCAGTAAGGGACAACGTTATGACATTCAGTGACAGTTATAAAAAGAAGAGATCCTGACCACAGGATAGGATTTTATGTTTATTAAACAACACACAAAAATGATACAACAGCATGAACAAAAAAACAACCCACCCGTATGCCTTCACAATGTCTGACGGCTACATCATCATCAGTTGCCATCTCCACAACGAAGGTTGGCTGTAATGGATCTCCAACGTCTTCTGTCTCTTGTCTTGATGGTGCACTCTGATAGACTCTTTCCTGTCCATCTCTTGATGTTGTCTTCCCACTTATAGCGCTGTCTTCCTCTTGCACGTTTGCCTTCAACTCTCCCTTCTGTTATGGTCTTCTGTAAGGTGTTATGCCTTTTTATGTGGCCAAAGTATTTTAGCTGCCGAACTTTGACCTCCCTCATTAGTTCTCTTTTCATACCTAGATTTTCTAGGACCTCCTTATTTGTTTTCATCTCTTTCCATGAGATACGCCCCATTCTTCTATATATCCACATTTCAAGAGCCTCAATTCTTTCTTCCAACTGCTTATTCATCGTCCATGTTTCTGCACCATACAGAAATGCAGAATATATATAACACTTTATGATTCTCAGTTTTAATTTGTGAGATAACTGTTTGGATGTCAGTATATGTTTCATGTTGTTGAATGTAGCTTTGGCCATTCCTATTCTCTTCTTGATTTCTGTTTCACATCTGCCATCTTCTGTTATTATATGACCGAGATATACGTAGCTCTTGACTTGTTCCAGGATTTCCCCATTTACGCTTATCTTTAATGTGGGTTTATCTGACGGCTACAGGAATACATTAAAATCATCAAATACAAAATTATGGTCAACGTCCACTTCTCACACGACTCGGCTCAAACGCACACACGCCAACCTCGCTTCGCTACCCCTCCCCCCATACTCGTACTAACACGCTTAAAATATCCACATTAAGGGGTTAGGCCCCCTGCTATCAAACAATGAAGCGGCCAAATCCTTTTAGTGCACTAAAGCTTGTCAGGTACTCTCCTACTCTACTAGGAAAAAATCACTCTGTTCCACCTAAGGTATTATATCCTCGGAATACTGAGTTAAGCTCTCACTGGAAACAGGTAAATGAATCCCAAGAATATCACTTTATATCGCGGGTGGCCACCACTAAATCAGCGAAATCCTGTAACCCTGGCTGGGCGAATTTCTCTCACTGATCAAAATAGATATTCCAGGAGCGAATCAGTGACTTTCAGCTAGGAAATCAGGTTATCCTGGAACAACGCGAGGTGTATGCACCTCTGATAAAAGATAATGACGACTGGAAAAATCGCTGGCTTCTACTGGGTGGGTGCGTCAAAATACTCCACGATGATGGGGCGTTAGTGGGTAGGTAAAGGTTACTCCAAGAATGGAAGGCAATAGCATCATCCAAGCCGCTAGTGATTTGTAATACTCCGTGTGCAGATAATCTGCTATGGACTGGCTAGTGGCTATTAACTGAAGACTGCAGGACTAGTAACTTAAGTGCACATGAATTTACATGCCACGAATAATTATGGATGGTTGCGCAGTGCCCGATCCAAAAACACAGTACCGTTGGACCAGAGCTGAAAATAAACAGACAGTCAAGAAAAAAAATTATAACATAGTCATTACTAGCGCGCACTACACAGTACTTTCTCTCACTTCATCAAAATAATAAATACGTCCTTCCCACGTCTTTCCCTCCTTTCACTCATTCATTACAGCAATCACAACCCACTATCGTAGTTCCCCCCTTCTCTCTCTCTGATAAGCCTAAACAATAGTACAGGTAACTTCACCCAGGCGTGACGGCTGGCCTGCCCAGGCGCGCGCGTCTGACCTCTCACACACTCGGTAGTATGCCGACATTATAAACAAATCCAGGTTACTCATTCCCATCTTGAGTGGAAAATACATGCGCCCACATCAACATAGGTAATTGGGACTGCAGTGGACGTTATAAAATTAATGTGGCGATGACACACACTTCTATCAAACGAGTATCAAAATTCTTTACAAAATTAATTATACATCTATTAAAAATCGAACATACAACACCAAAATAAAATAAATCATCTCCCCCTTTCTGTCTGCAACTTATTTATCTGTCAAATATATCTTCTATCTTGCCGTACTCCTTAGTGAAGTTAAAATTGGTAGCTAGCGAAATGAAGTTATACCTCCCGAGTTATGTCCAACAATTACTTTATATTAAGCCATATATATTAAGAGAAATACAGTAATTAAGTCTCCTAACTCTATATTATTAATCTACCACGAACGCCCCCCCCCCCACCCCCCCCCCCCCCCCCCCCCCCCCCCCCCCCCCCCCGCCCCCCCCCCCCCACCCCCCCCCCCCGCCCCCCCTCCTCCCCCCCCCCCTCCCCCGCCACCCCCCCCCAAAAAAAAAAAATTTTTTTTTTAAAATTGACTAAGCAAATGTGCTTACCAGATCAAGGAGTTCCGATTTTCTCTAACAGTTGTTAGCTTTCAACTCAACAACGTCACTAGACAACAACGTTCTTGAATAGACAACTGGTAAAGAATGATAGAAACATGAACTTCAATACGAAGAAGAATTCACGGTGTTCAAAGAACGCTTCCCGCACGTGTGCGGATCCACGTAAAACAGACGTAAGAGTGTTTACGATCTCCCGTTCGATGCTTGCCCCTGTTCAGGATGAAGAGTCGACGGCGGCTGGAAATGAAAGAACGAGAATTCTCCGAGCGACCGGTCGACACAGAAATTAGCCGCGTGCTACATAGAGACCTTTTCGGCATTAAAAACTGCCGCAAACTTAGAGGAGCAAAGAGTTCCGTTTTCCCCACATCAAACAGACCAGTGCACTACTTAGCTTCACTGAATGCCAACATAAAAGATCGTTAGACACCCAGCCGCTTCGCACGTGCGAAGAGGTGTGTCTAACTGTGCTCTAGCAAGAGTGACAGAATCGGAGAGAAAATAAGTGCTGTTAAAATCAAAAATGACAGAATAAGTGGGCGGTAACATGAAATAGGAAATTAAACAGACAGGTTAACGTCAGACAAGGCAGACAATTCTGACCATCTGTGACAATAACATAAAATAACATAATATAATATAATATAACAGGCTGAAACGAAGCACGTGGGCCGCTCGTTGCCTTTATCCCATATTAGCCCAGATGTCTATTTTTAACTAAGAATTCAATTACGGCTTTATAATGGATCATCTATGTACAAGCAAATAAATGAGTTAACAGGCAGAAGGACACAAACAGCCACTGGCTGTTTGAAATCAAAAGAAGGGACATTGTTAACAAGTCATGAGAACATGATAGAAAGATGGATAGAATACACCAAGCAGCTGTATGATGATGAAAGACCAGATTTGAACGACCAGGACAGTTGTGAAGGACCACCAATACTTGTGGCAGAGGTAGAGGGTGCCATGCGCCACATGAAGAAAGACAAAGCGCCTGGACCAGATAATGTAACAGTGGAAGAAATTGAAGCTTTGGGAGAATTTGGAGTAGAAGTAATAACGAAACTCTTAAATAATATCTACTACAGTGGTAAAATACCTGATGATCTGCTAAAATCCATATTCATAGCTTTGCCAAAGAAACCTGGAGCCATGGAATGTGAAGAACGTCGCACCATTAGTCTTATGAGTCATGTGACCAAAATATTATTACGAATTAATATGAGAGAGAAATAAAATTAAACCAGAAATCAGCGACCCATAGCTTGACTGCTTGCATCAGAGTCAGCGAACCAGAGCTGACTAAGACCCTACTCCACCTCCACGTGGTGGTCCTGGAAACAGTCTGCATCACTGCAGTCTGGCTGAGAGAGTAGGGATCGCAGAGGGAAGGCAAACCCTGTCCCAAAAACTGCCATGCTGAAGTCGGATGTGTCGACCGAAAGGTGCAGATATCACAGCTCCGGCGTAAACAGACACAACGCAACCAACGTCCTTTTCAGGACGAACGAGGAAGAAGAAGAAGAAGAAACCAGAAATCAGTGATGAACAGTGTGGATTTGTAGAAGGTGAAGGCACAAACAATGCTATATATTATAAGAACATTAATAGAAAGAGCCATAGAGGTGAAGACAGATTTGTACTTGTGCTTTATAGATTACACTAAGGCATTTTACAAAGTGAAACATGTGGAAATTATCCAAATGTTAGATAACATCTACATTAATGGAAAAGACTTGAGGCTAATAAAGAATATGCACTGTCAACAAACTGCAGCTGTAAGAAATAGCAGCCAAAGAGGAATGTTTCAGCAAGTAAAAAAGAGTGTCAGGCAGGGATGTTTGCTGTCACGTATCCGTTCAATCTGTACAGTGAAAATATAATGAGATCTCTAGAGGACATGCTAGGAATATCATTTGGCGGACATAATATAAACAACTTGAGATACGCTGATGATACAGTCTTAATAGCAAAAAGTGAAAAGGAGTTGCAGGAAATGGTCGATACAATAGTGATAGAAAGTGAAAATAAAGGCGTCAGTCTTAATAGCAAAAAGACAGAAGTAATGGTCGTCTCAAAGAAAATGGCTTCTCCGGAATACACTATCAATGTAAATGGAATAGTTTTAAGACAGGTCGATAGGTTCAAATACCTGGGCACATTAATAACAACGGAAGGAAGATGCATCCCAGAAGTGAAGAACAGAATAGCTCAGACAAAAACAGCGTTCTATAACATGGACGGTATTTCATGCAACAATTCTTTGTCATTGGAAGTACGAAAAAGAGTTCTTCAGTGTTATATAGAACCAATCCAGATGTATGGGTGTGAGTCATGGGCAGTTAATAAACAATTAGGGAGAACATTAGAGACCACAGAGATGTGATTTTACAGAAGAATGTTAACAATACCATAGACAGCCAAAAAGGGTAATGAGGATGTCCTGAAAGAAGCCACAGCGCATAGGAAACTTATTTCACAAGTTAGAAGGAAGCAATCTACTTTTCTGGGCATGCTATGAGAAGAGGATAGCTGGAATAAATCGTAACAACAGATAAGGTTGAAGGAAAGCTGGAATAAATCGTAACAACAGATAAGATTGAAGGAAAGCTGGAATATATCGTAACAACAGATAAGATTGAAGGAAAGCTGGAAAGGTTAGAAAAAATAGAAATAAAATATCTTTTAGAATGTATGTTTTTAAATTATTGTAACCTAAGAAATTAACTTTCCACACGTTAATCAGTATTGATAAAATTAATATTATTAGTATTTTTATTATTGTGTTAATATTATTTTTTTTATTTATTGCGGACATTGTCTCTTTCAACAATTCAGTATTCCTTTTTAAATAATCGTGGAATTGACAGCATTATACGTTTATTAAAAAAATATAATGCGGAAGCAAAATTCCCTTGATGGAATCCACATAGAAACTGTTTCTGTATTTTGTCCAGTGACTTTCCATCAATGAAATAAGACTGTCCAAGCGTGTATAGTGGTCAGGTGCTGCAAAGAAATATTGTGGGATCATTAGAAGTTCTAGATGAAATTAAGTTTTTACTGATATTTTAAAAGTTTGGTTCGTTTCTCATGTGCCAGCAACTACGTAACTCCTTCATCATTAGTAATACTTTCAACAAATATTTTCGGATTGTTAAGATGAACACATCACTTGCGTAGTCAAATCTTTACCAATTAAATATGGACCAGAAGTTTGCACATTTTCTCATGCTGGTAGTCCATGTAAGGTCATTCATGAAAAAATATGTGAACTTATGTAAAGGTGTCACTGACATCTCTAAGTCTTCTAAACAACTGGTGTATAGGCATGTGTTATCATCATGACACGTGTAACACAAACTCTCAAGTCTGTTTCTTCGTTATTCAACAAGATTATTCGGCAAAGACTCTGACACAAGCGCTACTTAAGAATGTCCATCGCAGATTTAACACAGTTTAGAACAACCAACTGGACGACATTCCTTTCAATTCGTTTAATCTAGACTTGTAAAAAAATACTCTTTAAAGAATTTACTTGCATAATGTAAACCTAATCTAAGTCATGTTCAATCGCCGAAAAAAGCCAGCCAAAATGTACTTTTGAAAAAAAAAAAAAAAACTGCGCGGACACTCAATCTTCAGGTGAAAAATAGGACAATTCCGGGGAAAAGCGGAGAAGATGGTCACCGTACTATAATGTAGTATACTATACTACACCACACCACACCACATGACATCACCAAAAGACTACACTACACTATACCATACCAAACTATACGGTACTGTGCTGTGCTGTACTGTACTGTACTATATTACACTACACTATACTGTACTATACTATACTATATTATACTATACTTAAGCCGTTTGTTATTAGCATACGTACTGAGACGTTTGTAGACAATTTTTTATATTCTGTTTCCCCATAATTCCAGCAGGGCACAGAGAATAATCTTAAAAAAAAAAAGAAATACAAGTAAAATAGATCATGGCCGTGTTAGTAACTGAAATCTTACAACTGCAGACACAACGACAGACTTTCAGACTTCAGGACAGACCAATAACCAGAACGAGACGCGAACTGTGGAGAACCAGTCAATACCCACCCGAGTCGGGACGCCGAGGTCATCGGAGAGTTCACGCTGAAATATTTGATGGGTTCAATCAATGTCTATGCTGTCACCTGACACAACGGATTGGGTTGCCCCCAGCCGTCAGTTTTCGACGCATGTCTGACTGGGATCTACCACAGTGACATCAAAAACAACATCATCATCATCATAATTATCATCATCACCACCAACATCATCATTATTATCATCATCACCAACATCAACATCATTATCATCATCACCAACATCATCTTCACTAACATCATCATCACCAACATCAACATCATCAACATCATCATCACCAAAATCATCATCACCAACATCAACACTATCATCGCCAACGTTATCATTACCAACATCATCATCAACATCATGACTAACATCATCATCATCACCAACATTGCCAAAATCATCACTAACATCATCATCATCAACATCATCAACATCATCATCATCATTATCATCATCACCAACATCATCAACATCATCACTAACATCATCATCACCAACATCATCATCACCAACGTCATCATCACCAACATTATCACCAACATCATCACCACCAAAATCATCATCCGGTCCTGATCGTAACTTAGGTCATTTCGTTGAGGTTTGTCCTAGCAAAACCAATCACCTATTATTCATTCATCGATTAGTAGTAAGTCTACAGAATTTCCTACGCTGGAAGCCTATTTTGAATGTTGTCATTACAGTACTAAACCTCTGAGAAGTTTTACATTACACATTTTTACATTTAGTTTACACATGTAAGCGAGGGATGTTTAGATTTTTTATTTGTAAGGGAAGGAAATAAGAAAGAACAATGGAAATAAACAGATTGAGCTCAGATGTCCCTCTTCATTATTATCATCAAAATTATGACCATTAGAATCTTTATAAGCATCGTCATTATCAACGTCATCATAACTATTAAATTGACTACTCACTATCTTCATTCATTGACCTTTAGCTACCCGAGGAGCATAGGCCTTCAACAAAATTATGTCAAGTCTTTTAGTGACGCACCATCAGTTCAAGATGTTTCCATGACTGTTTCATACATGTCCTTTATGTCTCTGATTCCCTTCTCCGTGTGTTCTTTGGTCTCTAGTTACCGCTGTCACTCGGGGGGATTACATAACAAGAACTGCCTTGTCATAATGTCAAAAGGTTTCCTCGCTGTGTATAATAACACTCTGGCCATCGTCATTATCATCACCTCCATGTACGTTAACATTGTCAGAACGATTATGACAACTTTCGTCACCATAATTATCTACTCAAGTCCGTTATTACATCTTAAACAACATCCCCCCACCCCACCCCACCCCATCCCATTAAATATTGTTGCCTAATTCTTAATTTGTTTCCTGCTCGTCCTTTCTGTATCGCTGTAGATTTTCATGACATACACTGACCAAGCAAACGGCACAGAAAGTGTACCAGTTAGCTCAAATCAAACATTTCCTAGATGAAGACGCACGAAAATTGTTCTATATATCTCACATACAAACAAACCTTGACTATTGCTCCACAATCTGGGATGGTTGCTCAATGTCCAACAGAAAGAGACTCCGTTCACTATAAAAGCGTGCAGTGCGTCTAGTCTCTGACAACTACCTAACTCAGTGTGTAGATCTATATAAAAATCTCCAAATACTGCCCTTAAGAAAGCGCCTTCTGTTTAACAAAGCTAAATTTGTTCACAATATCCTGTCACATAATGCTCCAGCATATCTGTGGCCAATGTTCAAATACAACGAAAGACGCAGTCAACGCTTTAACAAATTGCAAGTGCCAAAGCCTAGGCTTGACATATTCAAAAAAGTACTCTGCTGCTCATTTCTGGAATTGTCTTCCATATAACCTAAGAAACAACCTCAGTTCATATTCATACAATCGTAGACTTTTCGAATGCTTTATGAGTTCTGATCACATGCCCCCCTAATCGGATTATCTTTTCTTATAATATAATCTTATAATATAATATAATAATTTATAGTGTGTTTCTGTTACACGTATTACATTGCTGCTTCTTCTGTAGTCTCGATTGCTCGCTGTGAATGACGCGATCGTCTCTTCCTTTTAGCCATCTTATCATTTTGATCCATAATAATAAGTCTGCAATACTTTAAACTAAAATGTTGTCTTGAAGAAACGATCAGAAAACTTACATTTTAAGGTTATTTTTAAGAAAAATGATGAGTTAAATCCGTTTCCCGAATGAAACTGGACAGACGTGTATCTTGATTGTCAATTTATTTAATGCACACCGTCACACTTTTCTATTTTCGCGAGAGTACATATACGGGGAAACAATACAATTATTGTCTAACTTTCAACCACAGTTGCACCCCCTTAGCTGTGGTTGAAAGTTAATGAACTCTCTAGAAAATAGAAAAAGTGCGGAAATGACGGTGTGAAAAATGTGATTGACCGACCGGCCGACCGACCGAAGTATTTACGGCGGGAATTATGGTATTGGATGAGGTGGTACTCAGCCCAAGGAGACCCGCCAGGTGTGAAGAATGCCGGACTTCTTGCCTCGACAATGTCCACTCAAAGCTACTGGCGATAACAGAGTAGCACATGACAACAACTTTGAGATTTCTACTGCCTTTATTAGAATCATTAATGTGTCAGTCTGAACGGCAAACGAGGAAGAAAAAGACACGTGGCTAGGTCCTGGTCTCGTTTAAGGATATCCATTATCTTTTTCTATGCCCGATAGGCCTCTAATGTGACACATTCTTTACTGTTTCTCTTTGGCAGCTGTGAATCTTTTCAGATTCTTCCTCCTCACTCACCGTCTCGTTTTCTATTTAAAATTTAAAAACCGTGAACTCCTTGAATTTAATATGAACAAAGATATTCCAAGCTTTTATTCGTTCATTTCATTACTTGTTTCAGGAAACACACGTCTGGGACATGACAATAACGCAATGGTAGAAAAGCGGACTGAATGTCATTTGTTTGTCGGAGCTGTCAGCAGGATGTGTCGGAACAATTGTGTTAAATGCGATAGCGGAATCACTAAATCTTTCACGACGCCCTTGTCATAATTGTCTAGTTGTCTCTCAAAGCTATCGCAAGTCTATAAAAGTTTATATTTCCTTTCTTCTTTGTTTATTTAGTTAACCCATCATAGCATATGACGGCGCAATTATTAAACAAGCACAAAACGCGCTGAAGGCCCCACAGACTTGGTTGTACTTAAGTTTTTTGTATATTAAGAATGCGATGGACAGCTAAAAAGAGTAAATGGAACGTCCTGAAAAAAGCCAGTACGCTTTGATGTAATACATAAAATGAATGAATAATAAAAATCGTCAACCTATTCACGAAAAATATGAATAACATACTTAAAAAAAGAACTACTGACACAGATAAGCAACAATGCAAAAATAGTTACCATTCATCAGCCATACAGCCGTTAAAAAATTACCACTCAACAACAGTGAACAACCAACAACAATCAAAGCAAAATTGCACGTTGCAAGAACTGGTGGCAGCAAAGAAAAACTAACGCCAGTTAAGAGAAGTTAATAAACACCAACGATCAACCAACAATCAACAACCAGTCACCAACCATCAATAACCATGAATAGTATCGGTATATTTAATGACAACCGTAACAAGCGTGTGAGTCGCTGGGAGCATAGCCGACGTGTTGTTATTGACAGCTCAGAGCTTTAGTCAGAACTTTTCAGTTCTCGTGAACCCGAGATCACGTGATGTGATCAAGTGGTCAGGAACCACGGTTCAGACAGGAAAGTATACAATTCGGAAAGCCAACTTGAGGAGAGCGGTTGAGATAGCCTGAACACAGACCCGTAAGCCATTTTGTATGTGGAGTTTATTATATCAGCAGATGTTTTCCTGCCACATACTTGACTGTTGTCCTGCTATTTTGTGACGTTGGTTTTTCTTGAGTCGAATCTAGTTACAGAAAGCACCCAGTTATGACTTTTGCTTAGATATAAGTTATTGCGGTCAAATTTGACCTAACCTTGATGGCGCGATTAATGTAGCCTGTATTAAGGCTTTGCACTGCTGCTAAGAAGTGTTTTGATAATGTCCACTTACACCGTATTTCGGTCATGTCTTTATGTTCAATAAGAAGGAATTGGAATGAACTGTGTTCTTCCCTTATTCGGTGTGGCGCTAGGCTGCGTGGTCCTCTAGATTGTTAGGAGTCATATTTACTACGACTATCTTCCCACACCTACACAAACAACTAGTCCGACACAATTAGTAACATAACACTACACAAAAACTGGTCACCAGCGACGTTGATACCAGTTGACAGGAAATAATCCTCAACAACGATCAACCAACCACTAACTACCAACAATAAACAACCATTCACCAACCATCAACAATAATCAGTAGCAACATAGCACTGCGCAAACATTGTTCAACAGCCACGAACAACAAACACCACGTAATCTAAATTAAGCAACAACAACAATCAACCAACGGCCAACTAAAAGGTGACAAACAACCAACCACTAACAACAAACACTCAACAGATATAGACCCAGCTATAATCCTCCAATCAAACGGCAGCAACACAATACCAACAACCCTCATCTTTTTGACAAGAATTACTATTGTATTTTCTGAAAAAGTTTACAAACCACTTCTGACATACGTGACTGAAATTTGTTTGCTTGTCTAGCACCCAGCGACCTTGTTCTGTGAATGTTCAAGTAACAGGTTGGTAAGGTTATGCCATTAGAGTAATTCAAATACGTGTACGCAAATGAACCAAACTGAAAAGTACTCTAGTTGTCACACTAGCTACATCAAGCGATGAGAGTGTTTCGACCTTTGGAGCGTAACTTTCAATTCGGGTTCTGGTATGTCTGTGTCTCATTCACTTTTTATTTCACATCGATCCCTGCCTTATGTGAACTGGTGAAATCGATAAACGTTGCATTGATTTCAAGATCGATTACGCATTGAACTATGGGAGCTCAGAGGGGGGCTTTGATTTAAGGAAATTCGAAATAGCGAAACGCGGTTTTGTGCGTGAGTATGTGTTTGTTCCCCAGGCACAAAAGAGTCTAGGTTTTCGCATGAGTAAGCATGTCGTAAAATCTGCGACACATCATAATTCCATGATGCGTGATTTGGTTGTTGTAAAGCTGATTGGCTCTGCGTCCTTTTCTAGCTTCACTCAGTGCTCATGCTGTCATTAACACAACATAGTTCCCTACGGAGCAGAAATGCTTAACAACTTTTTTATTGATTCCGACCTACACAAATGTCCCTTAACAACTGGGTACATTTTACAGTGCGAGCGAAGCTTTGAACTGTTATTTTCATCAAGGAAAAGAGACGGTAATGACGAAAAGAGACGGTTATGACAAAAAGAGACGGGATATTCACTGAAATGGTCACACTAATTGTATTTGCCGGTGAAGACACTGTTTTAATTATCAGTATACAACTGATGGTTAGAATCAGACAGGCGCCAGTGGAATGTGATGCTGCTAGAGTGGGACAGGACCAGACACTGAATGTATAAAACATATTGATAGCATGACAAGACAATCGTTGTTCTGGAATACCTAGAGTTAAGAGAGGTAGAGCGGAACTGGAAAACGTATGGAGAAGGGAACCGGATTCAGACTTGAAAGAAATAAGGAAAATTATTGAATGGACGGATGAATCAATCAAAGGAAAATTCTTGAACTGATGAATCAATCAAAGGAAAATTCTTGAACTGATAAAACAATCAAAGGAAAATTCTTGAACTTATTAATCAATCAAAGTAAAATTCTTTAACTGATTAATCAATCAAAGGAAAATTCTTGAACTGATGAATCAATCAAAAGAAAATTCTTGAACTGATTAATCAATCAAAGGAAATTCTTGAACTTATTAATCAATCAAAGTAAAATTCTTGAACTGATTAATCAATCAAAGGAAAATTCTAGAACTGATGAATCAATCAAAAGAAAATTCTTGAACTGATTAATCAATCAAAGGAAATTCTTGAACTGATTAATCAATCAAAGGAAAATTCTTGAACTGATTAATCAATCAAAGGAAAATTCTTGAACTGATGAATCAATCAAAAGAAACTTCTAGAACGGATGAATCAATCAATCAAAAGCCTTTAGCTTCATAAGCAGCATAGCCCTGCAACAAACACATGCTAACTCCTCCTGTCACGTGCCATCAGTTTAAGTTCTTTCCCCGCCTTCCTCACCTTATTCACTTCTGTCTTAAGTTCTCTTCTCCATGTTTTTTTTTAAAATCTACCTTTGCCTCTCTTTCCCTGGGGATTCCAGAACAAGAACTGCATTGTAATGCTATCAACAGGTTTCCTCAATATGTGTCTACTTCTCATCTTTTGTTCCACTGGCACTTGTCTGGTTCTTGTCATCAGTTCCTTATTAGTGATCTTGTCATCAGTTCCACATTAGTGATCTTGTCATCAGTTCCTTATTAGTGATCTTGTCATCAGTTCCTTATTAGTGATCTTGTCATCAGTTCCACATTAGTGATCTTGTCATCAGTTCCACATTAGTGATCTTGTCATCAGTTCCTTATTAGTGATCTTGTCATCAGTTCCTTATTAGTGATCTTGTCATCAGTTCCTTATTAGTGATCTTGTCATCAGTTCCACATTAGTGATCTTGTCATCAGTTCCACATTAGTGATCTTGTCATCAGTTCCTTATTAGTGATCTTGTCATCAGTTCCTTATTAGTGATCTTGACATCAGTTCCTTATTAGTGATCTTGACATCAGTTCCTTATTAGTGATCTTGTCATCAGTTCCTTATTAGTGATCTTGTCATCAGTTCCTTATTAGTGATCTTGTCATCAGTTCCTTATTAGTGATCTTGTCATCAGTTCCTTATTAGTGATCTTGACATCAGTTCCTTATTAGTGATCTTGTCATCAGTTCCTTATTAGTGATCTTGTCATCAGTTCCTTATTAGTGATCTTGTCATCAGTTCCTTATTAGTGATCTTATCATCAGTTCCTTATTAGTGATCTTGTCATCAGTTCCTTATTAGTGATCTTGTCATCAGTTCCTTATTAGTGATCTTGTCATCAGTTCCTTATTAGTGATCTTGTCATCAGTTCCTTATTAGTGATCTTGACATCAGTTCCTTATTAGTGATCTTGTCATCAGTTCCTTATTAGTGATCTTGTCATCAGTTCCTTATTAGTGATCTTGTCATCAGTTCCTTATTAGTGATCTTGACATCAGTTCCTTATTAGTGATCTTGTCATCAGTTCCTTATTAGTGATCTTGTCATCAGTTCCTTATTAGTGATCTTGTCATCAGTTCCTTATTAGTGATCTTGTCATCAGTTCCTTATTAGTGATCTTGTCATCAGTTCCTTATTAGTGATCTTGTCATCAGTTCCTTATTAGTGATCTTGTCATCAGTTCCTTATTAGTGATCTTGACATCAGTTCCTTATTAGTGATCTTGTCATCAGTTCCTCTTGTCATCAGTTCCTTATTAGTGATCTTGTCATCAGTTTCTTATTAGTGATCTTGTCATCAGTTCCTTATTAGTGATCTTGTCATCAGTTCCTTATTAGTGATCTTGTCATCAGTTCCTTATTAGTGATCTTGTCATCAGTTCCTTATTAGTGATCTTGTCATCAGTTCCTTATTAGTGATCTTGACATCAGTTCCTTATTAGTGATCTTGTCATCAGTTCCTTATTAGTGATCTTATCATCAGTTCCTTATTAGTGATCTTATCATCAGTTCCTTATTAGTGATCTTGTCATCAGTTCCTTATTAGTGATCTTGACATCAGTTCCTTATTAGTGATCTTGTCATCAGTTCCTTATTAGTGATCTTGACATCAGTTCCTTATTAGTGATCTTGTCATCAGTTCCTTATTAGTGATCTTGTCATCAGTTCCTTATTAGTGATCTTGTCATCAGTTCCTTATTAGTGATCTTGTCATCAGTTCCTTATTAGTGATCTTGTCATACCACTTCAATCCTTGTATTCTAGGCAAGAACCCATTTATGACAGTCTGTAGCTATTTTTAGCCTAATGAACGGAATAAGTTATCATGAGTTTGTTGAAGAAGGAGCAGAGAAGCAAGAGTAAGACAGTTTAAAAAACATAAAAGATAGTGCCACATTACGTACTGCCGTAGAGGAAGTGATGTGTTAGAGACTTCACTACAATATGTCCCTGTTTTATTAAGTGGGGTGACCTGTTCCCTCTCTAGTTGCCTTTGCTACCCAACCCCCGCACCCCAAATCAAGAGCTGTCAGGTACCCATTTAAGGCAATGTAGACTGCAGCGGGGCACTACCAGGTTTCGAACCCGGAACCTGGTAACTTTGCAGGGAGCGGCAACGGTTCTAACTATTCTGCTAAAAACAGTATTTACACTTATTAAACAGCACAATATGAAAATTTAGAAATATCAGTACAACTATGTAATCAACAAAGTTCCAAAAAAAGAGGCGGGGGAGGAGGGGAAGCAGGCATATAAAGTTGTGATCAATAATCTCGGAATGAAAGGAAGCTGTGAAGAGGAAATTAAATTGCTGGTACACTTACTAGAAATGTCTACCGCATTGGAGCACAGAGTGCAACATACAATTTGAGACTGAGAAAATGTATGAAGCTGGCACTTAATGTGAGCATGACGTAAAGTAAAAATGGCAGATAAAGTAACTGTTCCGTGTATCACTAATAAGAAAGAAAGTGATACAATAAGGTGATACACGGAAAGAAAGTGATACAATAAGGTGATGCACGGAAATAAAGTGAGGACTACGCTATTTGAATGTCACAGATAAAGTGATTGATTCGCGTAGCTAAAATAAGAAAGGTCAAATGTAACACAGCGTCAGATTGGCAGAGTGGTTAGAGCGCTGGTCTCTCACGGCAAAGATGCTAGGTTCGAATCACGGTACTGACACGCTCCAGTCTACCCAGCTGTAAATGGGTACCTGACTTTGTTAAGGAAGGAAAAGGCAACGAGGAAGGGAACTGGTCAACCCCACCTCTCGATGCTGGACCTAGTATGGTGATGTCTCTAACACTTCACTCCCCTACGGCAGTACCTGCTATTGGACTTTCTTTACCTTTTTTTTTTTAACCGTTGAAATATTATAAGCAGATACTAGGACTTTAAGCGAGCTCGATGTAAAACGAGAAAGGCGAATAAAGTAACTCATTCGCACAGTTACAGTAAGGTAGATACAAATATAATGAACAGATAATAGGAATTTAAAAGTACTGGCGTAAAGTGAGAATGACGGATAAAGTCAGTGCATGCATCCCTCGGGGTGCGAGACTCACCTTCTCTGGGTGCGAGACTCGCCTTCCGGGAGTGCGAGACCTGCCGCTTATTTTAGAACGCTAATCATCATAAACAATATATAACACACAGAACCCAAATGTATTTTTACAAAATAGAACATACTGAACCTTAGTAACATTTTGTTAATAACATTTTCTCAAAATAATCTTTTATCTCTCTGTCATGTTTTGCGAGCTACAAGATAAAAGGACGTGTGGCCTCTTCTTCTTCTTCTTTGATCCTTAACCGCCGACCGTCAAAGCAGTCAGTGGCCATCACGCCTTGTGGCGTCTGTAGGGCAACAACAAATTGATTCCACTTTGCTCGGTCGGCGGCCATCCTTCGTACAGTGCCCCAACTCTGGTTCATTCTTTGCATCTCAGCCTCCACAGTCCTCCGCCAAGTTGTTTTTGGTTGGCCTCTCTTTCGTTTTCCTTCAAGTGTCCATAGCATAGCTGTTCTTGTGATGGCATCGAAGTCTCTTCTGAGGACATGGCCAACCCAGCTCCAGCGTCTGCCAGCTATGATGGTGTGCATGTCCCCTTGCTTGCTCCGAGTAAGCAGATCTTGGTAGGTGATGGTATTCGGCCAAAAGATTCGGTGAATTTTTCTTAGACAAGTTGTGTGAAAAGAGGACAATTTCGACATTTCCTTCTCTGTAACTCTTTAGCATTCCGCACCATAGAGAAGCACAGAAAGCACACAGCTCTGATATAATCTTAATTTTGTGCTTGTGCTGTACTAAGAGGACTTCCAGATGTTGTTTAGACTAAAAAAAGGCTGTTCTTGCTTTGTTCATTCTGTTGTTGATGTCTTTGCTTGCTCCGCCGTCTGGTGTTACTATGCATCCTAGATATCTGAAGGTGTTTGCCTGTTCCAGTTGCTGATTCCTTGCTGATATGGGCTCAGGGTTGTTCGCATTTAGCGTCATGACCTCTGACTTCTTTAGATTGATGTTCAAGCCCACCTGCTGGCTATACTTATTAAGTCTATCCGTTTTTTTCCTGGATGTGTTGATGTGAATGTGCTAGTAGTACAATGTCATCTGCATATTCCAGATCTTCCAGTGTTGAAAAAGTAGTCCATCTTATTCCTCTTGGACTGCCCTCTGTTGTTTGGGGCATCACCCAGTCTATGACTTAAAAATAGGGTGGTTGATTAGGGGCATCCCTGTCGTACTCCTGTCTTCACATCAAAGGTTATGTTGCTCTGCCCAACGCAGCACGTAAAGTTGGCATAGAGGCTTTTTATGATTGACACTATGCAGCTTGGAATTCCATAAGCCCTCAGTATTTTCCATAAACTGTCCCTATGTATACTGTCAAAAGCCTTTTCAAAATCCACGAAATTAATGTACAGCTGTCTTTGCCATTCTGAGCACTGCTCTGTAATGTTCCTGATTGTAAATATACGATCTACACATCTACTGTTCTTTCTAAATCCTGCTTGTTCTTTCCTCAGTTTGTGGTCTACTGCTTTTGAAATTCTCTGTGTAATTATCCTGCCAGTATTTTGCTGGAAACTGAGAGAGGGGTGATTCCTCTCCAGTTATTGCACAGTCTGCAAGATCTCCCTTCTTGGGTAATTTGACAATTATTCCTTTGTTCCACTCCGTTGGTGTTGTCCCCGTTTTCCAGACTTGTGCAAATAGTAGTTCTAATAGTTATGCTGCTAGCTCAGGGTCTGTCTTGAATAGCTCTGCATTTAAGTTATCATGGCCAGGCGCTTTACCATTCATTAACCCTTCGATTGCTGTGACGATTTCTTCTTTTCGTGGAATGTCTGTATTAACATCTAGATCATTTTCAGCTTCAGGAACATTCAATTGTGTCTCTGGTGGTTCTTTGTTCAGAGTTTCTCTGAAATGCTCTGCCCATCTTGTTTCCTATCCCTCTGCTGTCGTGATGAGATTTCCTTGCTTATCTCTTACTAGTGTAATATTGTTTGCACCTCGTTTTCCGCTGATGAATTTAGTTATTTTGTATACTGTACTTTGCTCATTTCTCAGTGCTGCCTCTTCTGCCTGTCTTGCAAGATCGTCTAGGAAATTCCTTTTGTTGGCTCGGGTTTGGCGTTTAACTTCCTTGTTCAGCTGACTGTATTGTTCGCTATATAGTTGCTTTAACCTGGGGGACTTCGCTTCTGTTTTCTTTCTTTTCATTTCCATTCTCATCTTTATGGTGTTTAATGTTTCTGGTGTTATCCAGTCTTGCTTCTTCCTTTCCTGGAATCCCAAGCATGATTTGCTGCTTTCCTTATATATTGTTGAAATGGTGTTGAATTTCTGGTCTATATCATCAGTCGATGTCTTTTCCTGACATTTGGCAAATTGATATCGTTTCTTTATATCAGCCGCAAAAGCTTTTCTGGTAATGGGTCCTTCAATTAGCTGATGTCAAACCTTTTCTGTGTAGTTACAGTTGGTCCTACCGTTCTTAGTTTCACTTTCAGTTTTGCTACTACTAAATGGTGATCACTTTCCACATCTGCACCTCTTCTTACCCTTACATCCTGTAATGCATGTCTCCATTTACCATTAATCATGATGTGATCTATCTGGTTTCTGTCCCGACCATTTGGTGATTCCCATGTTAATTTGTGAATTTCCTTGTGTGGGAAGAGTGTTCCTCCAATGACCAGGTTGTTAATGCTACAGAAACTTATTAATTTATCACCATTTTCGTTTGCTGTTCCGCTGCCGCATTTCCCCATTACTCTTTCATTATATGTATTATATTATATATATACAGTACTTTGCAAAAAAAAATGGCAGTCATATTTTCGCAACGCAGCACACTCATAGAAGCAAATAATAATAAAAACTGTATGTCCAGAGGAAGATTGGTATCTCCCCTATCTATTAACAGTGGTTTCAGTACAATATAATGTTGCCTTCTCCAGCAAGGCAAGCCTGGATGCGGCGAGGCATACTTCCCACAAGTGTTTGTAGGTAATTGTGAGTCAGACTGTCCCAGTATTTTTCAGCTTCCTTCTTCAATTCTTCAACGTCTCTGAGTCCACTCTTTTTTAAATGATTCTTGAGTAGTGCCCAAACGTTTTCAATTGGGTTTAGGTTGGGACTGTTGCTGGGCCACTTCAGCACTATCACATTCTTCTCTTGCAGCCATGCTTTGGTGGTATGAGCTGTATGCTTTGGGTCATTGTCATGTTGAAATGTGCACCCATCGGGGTACATGACCTGCATAAATGGCAGAAGGTGTCCCTCTAGTATGTCGATGTACCTTTCTTTCGTGAGAATTCCTGTGAAAACACACAGTGGGGTGGCACCTCTTGCTGACACCCCTCCCCAAAGATGGAATTTCTGGGTATGTTTCGGTCGCTGGTACACAGGCGTTACAGAGTCTTTCGTCCAAATATTTCTCGATTCCATTACCTGCTTTTAATTTACTCACAACTCTGTAGACAGTCTGCTCAGGAATGTTCAAGGTTTTAGAAATGTTGGAACATGTTTGATTTCCTTCATTCCAAAGCTGTGAAATTAACATACACTTTGTCTTTGTATCCATTTTCTGCCACTAGCATTAGAAATTGTCGTCTGCTCTATTATCAAGGGACTGTACTCTACGCTAATTTTTTTTTAACTTTTGGTAGTGTTTGCTCACTTAAGTGGAGTGCAAATTTGGGGCAGAACATGCATATTTAATTAGATTTCAGCATATTTAGCTGAGCAATATGACTGCCATTTTTTTTGCAAAGTACTGTATATATATATATATATATATATATATATATATATATAAATATATATATATATATATATATATATATATATATATATATATATATATATATATATATATATATATATGTATGTGTGTGTGTGTGTGTGTGTGTGTGTGTGTGTGAATATTTCGCAGTGAGGTCTCCCATTACTATTGTAAGATCATATCTAGGTGTGTCTTCCATTTCTTTCTGTAGTTGTTGATAGAATTCATCCTTGACCTCTTCATCGCTGTCATTTGTTAGTGCGTAGCATTGTATTATTGTAGTGTTGGTGAATCTCCCTCTCAATCTTATTCTTATCATTCTGTTGTTGATGGGTTTCCATTCCAGTAATGTCCTTTCTATTCCTTTCTGTAGAATATTGGCTACACCTTCTTTGTGCTGTCCATCCTCTCTTCCAGAGTAAAGTACTGTTTCTCCTGTTGCTTAGACAAGAGAAGGAAAGGAAGTGAGGCCTCTTAAGATGCTGTAAAGGGGTGCGAGGCTTCTTAAGATGCCGTAAAGGGGGTGCGGCTTCTTAAGATGCTGTAAAGTGGTGCGAGGCTTTTTAAGATGCTGTAAAGGGGTGCAAGGCTTCCCGTAAAGGGGGTGAGGGTTCTTAAGATGCTGTAAAGGGGTGCGAGGCTTCTTAAGATGCTGTAAAGTGGTGCAAGGCTTCTTAAGATGCTGTAAATTGGTGCAAGGCTTCTTAAGATGCTGTAAAGGGGAGTGAAGCTTCTTAAGATGCTTTATAGGGGTGTGAGGCTTCTTAAGATACTTTAAAGATTTGAAAGGCTTCTTAAGATACTTTAAAGGTGTGCGAGGCTTCTTAAGATGCTTTAAAGGGGTGCGGCACCTGTAAAAAGTTAAGAAACACTGGATAAAATGAAATATTCGTGTACTTAAAATAAGAAAGATATAATGTAATACGCAGATACGAGGACTCTAAGCGAGGAAGACGTAAAACGTGAAAGACGAATTCACAAAGCTAAAGCATAGATTTTAATTTATGGCAGAGGTTCCCAAAGGTAGGGACAATAAGGGGTGCTGTGAGATTACCATTTCTTGATTGCTTATGATATATCTTTAAAATAGTGCTAGATGCATTGTACGTATTTGCAAATCTCGCAGGTTTTGTAAAAGTCTGTTATCATTCAAAGACAAAAGGTTTTAGATTCTCTAAAATAGGATTTGATAGACGTCTCGATGACGTCGATATAGCTATCCGCATATTAATAACTGTTTAAGTGAAATGCCCTGTATTGCGCAAAGAAAATAATTACAGTTTCTTTTCGGGAAAATACGGAAAAGGCGTGTATCCCAATGTGAAAGCTAATTGAATACCTTCTAAAAAAAACACGCATGCCTTTCAATTTTTTCCATGATGTCCAAACTGACTGTGTCATGATATGTTTGAGTACAAAAAACCCAGTAAAGTTGAACTGGAATGACCACAGGAGAAAGAATGCGGTCATCAGGACACACAGTAGAAAGAGTACAGCATAATTATTTCCCGTTTTGTTTTGGCAGGCTACTTGCTTGGTAGCTTAAAATGGTGGGTATATGTGAACGCTATATGTGGATGTTATTAATTAAAAGCTAATATACCAAGCTGTTTCACTTCAAACATGAAAGACGAGTGTTTGTTGCTGGTTATCAAATGTGAAAGATTGAAGAATATGGCTCATTTATAGATTTTAAAATGTGGGAAACTGGAAATATGAAGATTTTAAATTCACAACAGTTAAACCGAGGCTTGTAGAAAGTGACGTGACTATTGCAGCATGTAAATTATAAGCACTACAACACAAACACCACAAACCCACACCACTCACTTGACAATACACAAACCAAACCGCACACATAATACACATGACAACTACACAAAACATATTAGACAACACAGACACAGAATATTAAATGGACATAAAAACATACACAACACAAAACACTAGACAACATACAACACACAAATAGCACACTAGACATCTGGATACATAGAGAATGGGAATGCTGAGATTTCGACCAAGCTTGTCCAAGTTAAAACGTGTCCTCCGCGCAACAACAACAACAAAAAAAAAAAAAAAAAGACGCTTTTAAAAAAATTACAATTTAGAAATTATCATCTTCTTTCTGACTCTGTAAGAAACATGGATCCACGACTTCAGATGACCCTTGTAAAGAGTGATGTGGGACACAAGGAAGTTTCTACCACTTGGAGTTTTCATATAGTTTTAAAGTTTAGCGGTCGGTTCTTTTCAACATGCCCAAGGGTGCATTAGCCCTATTCTTTAAGTCTCTTAAGAGACCCACGGGAACATTAGGGGTCTACTTATGCCGGCCGAAAAACTGGTCTCCTGTCGGGAGCGCCCCGAAAAACTGGTCTCCTGTCGCGAGCGCCAAGAAAAATTAACTCTGGATACTGGCTTCTCGTTCTTTAAGAGTTAATTTAGGTTTCTCATTGTAAAAAAAAACTAATTAGAAACACACTAACGGATACGATCAGAAGCAACAGTTTTCTAGTAAGAAGAAACAAGGTTGCAGCATAGAAAAACTGAGACTAGAAATATGGCGCACAATCGAGCACAAAGGGTAAAACGGGTATCCTACACAATAGCAACAGAATATGTGGCACACGGAAAACCATTAAGTGATGGATCAGTCGAATGACTAACATGCATAACGAAATGTGCTTTTACCGTAGCACAAAATATTCGAATAATCAGGTAGTACCGCTGTTTTCCGCCAAGGTTTGGCCTACACGTGTAAGCAAATGCAGCGCCACATAGTTTAAAAGGAGACAACTGCTTGTTAACTACTGTGATAAAGAATTAACTAGATTGTTTCCCCTTCTGCAAGCTTAGTGCGTAGTAGTTGGGAATTATGTTATGTAAGGGTACATAAATTGATGGAAACAGTTTATTCAACAAATACGGAAGTATACGCTGAATGTTACGCATTTATTAAAATAGATCAAATTCTTCCAAGAACTTCAATGCGTGGTTAAAAAGGTTAACTTTTTTTCCATAAAGAATGCACTATTAACGCATATTAACAAGCGATTCAACTATTATGCATTTCTAAGAAGAGTGTATTTTATAATCATGCCCATTCCCTTTAAAACATCTCAATTGTTTAACGCATTCAATAAAATTGTCTAAACAATTATGATATCTATTTGCCCTAACATAAACGACGGACTTAGAACAGGACATTCGCTGTCAGAGCTCCCATTTCAAATATATTTATAGAATGTGTGATTCCTAAATACACACAGTCGGATTCTGGCCGGTGCTACGGAGTTCGTGCACTGTGCCTAGATCCTCCTTGTGTGATCTAAGGAAGGAGATCGGAGCACTGATGGAGTTGTCCGTGTGCAGTGAAGATAGTCCTTAAAACCAAACCAAACCATACGTATACATAATTGTATACATAATGGTATACATATTTACACCTGCATAAATACGCATAATCGTACATGTAACGTAAATATACGCACCGATTCATATATAGATAAATACAAACAAATGCATATTTGTGCGCAAATACGTGCTACTGCACAACTGTGTACTGTATGTATATTTCAACATTTTACTCAACAAAATGTTAGATTCTCATCGACATATGCCCGTGTTTCATTTGTTAGAAGTCTAAATGAAGAAGCATTCCCAGAGATAATCTGTTAAAAGTTTAAGTAACACTATTAGACGATCTCCAGGTTAAATTAACTCCATTAGACTATTACTGGTTAAAAAATAACGACTGGTTTAAAAACTAAAAAAAGTACCATTATTGTACTATCACCGTTTTAAACATACAAGAAAACATACCAAGCAAGAATGCAATAAATTTTGGTTCAGTCTTAAAAACAAAAATGTGAAGTCCTAATCAAGACCACACAATAGAACAAATGAAGAACCGTTGCGTTGCTACTAAAGATTCCAACAGTACCTAACCAGATCAGTTCTAGCACCAGCCACTAATAGTCTTAGTATTATCAAAGAACAGAACATGCAGCAGTAGGAAAGTAAAGAGTACTTCTCCCTCTTAGTCATTCCTCTTCTACCGTGAGGTTTGGAGGTTGGGAAGAGAGAGTGCCCCACTATCCTATCGGCTGTCTTCCTCCTGGCCTGGTTCCATTCTAGTCCTCGGTCCTTCGGAGATTGTCTAATGTTGTCCTCTCAGCGGACTCTGGGTTGTCCTGGAGGTCTGGATCCCTGGCTGTTAGCCTCCCATACCGGCCGTGGCAGCCGATCTTCTCCCATTCTGCAGACATTGCAAACCATCTTAATTGGGACTGTTCTACTTGGGTCTGCAGGGGTTGGCTTTTTAGACCTTGACGTACCGTCTGGTTGCAGACCATCTCTCTTCTTGTTACTTCAACCACTTTTCTCAGATACCTCATTTCTGAGGTTTAGTAAAGAATGCAACATCTTTAAATATAATTTCTTACGACCAGGACGCCCGTACGTCTTTATCGTCACCTTGCACACACAGTATGTAGCCCCTTGTTACTAAGTGTCTAAGTCAAATGTTCTGTAATGAAATAAATGCTGTCAGTTTTCGGAATAATACGGTAAAAGCGCACATTGCACCGAGAAAACAAAACTGAACACCGATTATAAAACTGAACATGCCTCCCAATCTTTTCATCCTGAATTTTGGAGAAAATATGGAAACGATACGCATTAGAAATGAAAGCTAAAATGAACACTCAGTAAAATAAAAAACACGCAGGCCTTTCAATTCTGTTTTCATAGTGCATTAGCCATTGACCATAAGTTAAAATACCTTTGACTACAGAGATCTAATAAAGTTGAAACAGGATACAAATTAATGTTTTGACCACAGGCGAATTAGTGCAATCATCAGGACATGTAGCAGAAAGTGTACGGCATAAATATGTGTGTTATGTTTTGGTTGGCTAATTGCTCGTATTATAATATTTATTGAACAAACAAAGAAAACGTGGTTTGAGAAATGAGAGATGTACAGTAGTACCCTGAGCTACGACAATAAATGGTGCATATCAATAATTATATTTTCATGCATTATTTAGAATACTTTAAACATTGCAAAATGAGACCACTGAAATATCATGGGAATTTATAATTTACATTGTTTGACCTGGTAAAAATGACTTCTCAAAAACTCAAGCACATCTACAAAGTACACCTCAATTAACCTATAAATAGCAAGTGGCATTGTACTCTTGAGATGTGAATATATAGAAGAATGGGGCGCATATCATGGAAAGATAAGAAAACAAATAAGGAGGTCCCAGAAAATCTAGGTATGAAAAAGAGAACTAATGAAGGAGATCAAAATTAGACAGCTAAAATATTTTGGCCACATAAAAAGGCATAACACCTTGCAGAAAACCATAACAGAAGGGAGAGTTGAAGGCAAACGTGCAAGGGGAAGACAGCGCTATAAGTGGGAAGATAACATCAAGAGATGGACAGGAAAGAGTCTATCAGAGTGCACCACCAAGACAAGAGACAGAAGACGTTGGAGATCCATTACAGCCAACCTTCGTTGTGGAGATGGCAACTGATGATGATGATGATTGTACTGCAAACATGATGGGATCATTGGACGGGGCAGAATTCTTGTGCATAACCATCATGAAAGAAACATTTAACGTGCATATAGTATTTGTAAATAGGTGTTGTGTCTTGTTTCGGCGAGGCTCGCCACGTTCAACTTAGACACAAGGCAATGGCTTATATTAGGGAGCATATTCAAATATATAGACTTTGTGGTATAGCAATAATAGGTGAACTCGCATGTGAAGAAATTGGAAAGATACTGCAACACGTAATACGTTACGTTTTTCATATCTAAGACACATAATAACAGAGGAATATATATGTGAAGAGAGCGGAAGACAAGGAGAACTGTGAGCACAGAAAAGACATTCAGCAACACAACACAGATAGAATAGCAAACATAAGTTTCATATTCTCTTTGTTCTTGGGCGATGCCGGAATTTTTTTAAAACTCAAGAGATGGATTTCTTCTTCTTCAAGTATAATGCCTAGTGGCGTGGGAGATCATGTCTCTCCACAACTTTCTGTCTCTAGTACATTTTATTAGTTCTGCTGTTGACTTCTTTACATGCCACGATGTCAAACTGTCCAGTATTTGCTTTCTTTGTCTTCCCTTATCTCTTTTTCCTTCAATCTTACATGTTGTTACGATATATTACAGCTTTCCTCTTCTCATAACATGCCCAAAAAAGTGCATTGCTTCTTTCTAACTTGTGAGATAAGTTTCCTTCACGCATTGGCCTCTTTCATGACATACGCATTACTCTTTTTGGCTGTCCATGGTATTTTTAATTCTTTTGTAAAACCACATCTCTGTGGCCTCTAGTGCCTTCCCTACTTGTTTACTAATGGTCCATGACTCACTCCCATATGTCAAGATTGGTTCTGTAAAACACTGCAGAATTCTCTTTCTTTCTTCCATTGGCAAAGAATTGTTGCATAAAATAATCTTCATTTTATTGCTGTTTTTGCCTGAGCTATTCTACTCTTCACTTCTGAGATGCATCTTCTATCCGTTGTTATTAATGTGCACAGGTATTTAAATCAATTGACCTGTTTTAAAACTGGTCCATTTACTTTGATAGTGCGTTCTGAGGAAGCCATTTTCTTTGAGCCGGCCATTACTTCTGTCTTGTTGCTGTTAAAAATGAGGCCTTTATTTTCACATTCTGTAACTAGTGTATCAACCATTTCCTGTAGCTCCTTTTCACTTTTCACAAGAGATGGACACGAAATACTATATTAGAGTTTACCATGAAAGTAACAAACAGAAGATACTGAAAGTATAAAATGGCGGGTCTTAGATGTGAAGATGACATGTAAACTAATGAGATCTTTATGACGTGTCCCAAAGTGAAGAAACAACATCGGTATAAAAATTAAACAGGAAATGGTTTGGTTTTGTTTTAAAAAAAAGGGGGGGGGGGGGTGGGAGTGGCACGTCAGGCCCCAGGGCAATACAATACTTTAAACAAAGCCTTGTGTAAAATCTAATAAATTTTAACTTGTATTTATTTATTTTTTGCAATGTACATTGTTTCAAAAACCTTGAATGACTAAAGCCCTCTTCTGCCTGTTATTCGTATTTCGATTTTTCCCCGTTGTTTTCGACGACTCTGCTTACAAGTCTATACATTAAAATAATAGCATTCAAACATTGGTACTAGACGCATTTCATACAAGAACGGGTACCAGTATGGCCATTTGGCCCGGGCCTTATCTCACAGTATAATCGTTTACTTTTTACTCCTCCATCAAAAATAATTGGGGGGGGGGGGGGGGGGGGTCGCAATGGGAAATGGCCCGGCCTCATCTGAACTGTCAGGGGGCCTGAGTTCAATGATAAGTAGGGCAGAGAACTATTAAGGTAATGGTGTACTGGAATCTCTACCAGGAGCAGGCATGTGAAATTTTATGTTTCGAAAATGTTATCGGTTTAGAACAAATTAAAATCGACAATTAAACTTAACGAATATTCTTTTAAATAAAAAATTAAAATTGTAATATGTAACTTACATGATACTTTCTTACAATTAAGGGTCTTATTTATAGATCATCTCATCTCAGCCCGTAACCCGTCATGGGTCGTAGGGGTGCCATGGTGGAAGCATCAGCAGACAGGGTCCTCCACTGCTCTCTATCCTCAGCAATGCGTACAAGTGTGGAAAAACCGTGTCCTGCCCATTCTTTGATGTTTTGATTTATAGATACAGATCTCTAAAAGGTTAAAAGATATCCTTTATCAGCATTTGTTGCTGAACTGACTCGTTAATTTCCTTTCTCGCTCCTGACGGAAGCGTGGAACTACCTGTGCCAGGTGACATCCTTACAGGAAGCCTATGACAAAACTCTCAAGCTCTTGTACAGGTGGTTTCTGTGACAATTTGTTTTATACAAGGTATGATGAGATGAGAATGTCAGCAGCATGCACAACCTCATATTAGTCCCTTCTAACGACATACCTGAGGGATCAGTAATCATATTCTTGATTTGTCTCATCAGAGAACCACCCCCCTCCAGGGAACAATACCAGCATGTTACCAAACTACCAACCCGCATTCGCCACGTTGCTTAGCGTGTGGATATCAGAAAGGCCCATTGGTATAACATTGGTATAACATTGGTATAACAATGGTATAGTTTCCTTTCGAATTAGGAAGCGGTGGACTGTAAAAGTTTGCAACCCATTTGAGAGGTGAATGAAACACGGGGCAAAGCCAGGTCCAAGCGACGATCCTCTTTACCGGCTTACTCACGCCCACAACCATTACTTTTACAATGATATTGTATTCAGAATAAGGTAAATTCGTTGATCATAATGAGCAGCGGGAGTGTAACTGATTAGATCAGTTAGCACACTCCAGTCTACCCAGCTGCTTACTTGACTATGCTAGTCAGTTAGCACACTCCAGTCTACCCAGCTGCTTACTTGACCATGCTAGTCGGTTAGGTAATGCAAAGGTAGCGGGAAAATAAACCGGTTACACAACCTCATAATTCTGAAGCCTTGTATAGTGAAGCTTAGAACTACACTCCTTTATGACAGTGTGCTACGTGACTACTTTACTTTTACTTACCACACAAATGACAGCATGGCCAGAACATACTTGGTTTGAATCCAGTAGTTCTTACTCGAGAAAACGTGCTCTAAACCAGTCTGCCATTCGACGCCAATTGTTTGCTGGCGTAACACGTGCAGTGTTTATAATGTAATAGTGTAATAGTTGTATATTTTAAAATGTACTTATTTTTATTATCGCATTTAAAGTAATTTAGTTTTCTATTTCACATGCCTATGTTTTGTGCTTAAGGAGTGCAGAAGTATGCAAGAAATTGTTGTTTTTATTTATTTATTATTGATAACTTCGAAATTTGACAGGTTACTAAAGCATTTTTGATGAATCTGATGACTCGACGTGATAAATTGTGTTGATAACATTCATATCACTCCCTGAACGCTCTTATTTGTTTGGTTTTCTTCTTTTAAGTCTGCGTGTTCCAGACGGTTCACCGAGTTTACAAAGTCCAGTCAATCTGTCAGGTCATTTTCACTGGACAGTTGTAACTGGAAATGGAGGATGTTGAGACGCTGGAATTAGCTCTCCCATGACAACGGACGTACGCGCTGTCTTCACAGCCGTGATTGCTTTCAGTATCAATCAATCACTGCTCCTTTATAATGAGATTGAAACAGGGAAATACTAAACAAGCCAACACACAAAGACTAAGAGAAAGAAAGAAAGAGAAGAAATAATGTTCAAAGCCAGTATGGTGAAATGTTCCGACTAGTTCGCAGGTTCTCTTAGGACACAGAGAAAGAATAGGTTTACTAGTATCGCATGCATGTCGTAAGAGTCCTTTAATATGAAGTTGTGCACCAATCAATACCCTTTAGCTCCCCGAGGAGCATAGGTCTCCAACAAACACATGCCAAGTCTTCCTGTCCTGTGCCATCCGCTCAAGTTCTTTCCATGTTTTCCTCATCAAGTTCACCTCAGTTGTGCATCGAGTTAGCAAACTCATCATGCAAAAGTCATGCTACATAAACCACCGGTACTAGAATGTGGATGTTTTGATGCAGGCTTTCTGCAAGGGGAATTTCAATAGGGGTAGCTGCATGCTCCATGAGGAACAATTGGGAACATAATAATACTTGTGCCATGCCAAATCTTGTGAAGGTCTGACTGTGCCGTCCCATGTAGTTCCCGAATGTTGAGGAGACAAAGAAAGAACAGGCTTATTGCTTCTTCAGGCATGACTTAAGAGATGATTAATACCAGGTTGTGTGTAGAATAGAAGATAATAGAGATGAATAAGTCATATATTGAGGAAACCTACTGATATCATTAAAAGACAGTCCATGTTCTAGAACCCCCACGGTAAGAAAGGCAAGCAAAGTAAGACAGAAAAACTCATGGATGTGACGTAGAATGGAAATATTGATACAGTAATCTGACATATACGCTGCTTAGACAGCGCAGACTTCGCTCGCTTGGCCATGTTCGCTGCTTAAAAAGATGGTCGCATCCCAAAAGATATCTTCTACGGACAATTAGCAGATGGCAAGAGAACAGTTGGGCGACCACAGCTGAGGTTCAAAGATGTGTGCAAGAGAGATATGAGGGCGCTGGACATGGATCCAGCCTTTGCTTTCCCATTTAGTGTCTACCATTGGCTAAGCCAAACCACGCAATTTTCTGTTTGTATGACTCACCTTTGAATCCACGCCCTTTTTCTGGGAACATAACAACAGAGTTGTTTACCAACTTTTCGCAACCTGCCAGTCTTAACAGGGGAGCGAATCACGTTTGTTTACCTGAGTTTCTCACGCGAGCTGATTTGCCAATTATCGGTCATTAGACAGATGCGCGGGGAAATAACGGACTGTTTGAAGAGATACACGGGCGATAATATTTTCCCGACCACCTTTGATGTTCGTACGTTTCAGGGGGAGGTAAATGTTTGATCTGCGAAAGGGGACGTAATCTAAGAGAGGCCCGTTGCACGGCCAAGTCTTCTGATGTCGGTCAGCATCGCTGAGTAGAATGAACGAACAAACCTTTGATCCGGGAAACGCAGTTTCCTGATTTCTCTGCTATACAGAAGGTGTGAATTATAACATCTTCTAGTGATAATAACACCATGATCTGTATATATACCGCGCTCTCTCAAATTCAGTTATTAGAGTCGCTCAGAAATTCTTGGATAATCTAAACACGCCAGACTAGAACCATTCTTCGCTAAATGTGTTAAATTGTCTCGTGGGGATTTCATTTTCTGATTTGTGGTAATAGAAATTGTGCTTAAGTGTTAAAATGTGTTAAGTTTACCATTTTAATTCACTGTAATTCCTTAGCGTTTAAAACTAGTGAAATAACATAACGCGTAGATATTTTCTTGCCAGTTGTTCAGTGTAATGTAATTTCCAACACCCCACTTTCTTACACAAGAAGATACGGTTTAGCTGACTGAGATTATTACGCGTGACGGATGAGTGACAGAATAGAATTCGCATTATATTTCATTGTGTGAAATTATATAAGTGACTAGTGTTAATGTCATGTGACAAAACAATAGACGCCGACAAATAGCTAGTAGTGACAGGCGATTTTTGTTAAAGTGCGCGTATGGATAAATTAAATAATAATTGACTTTGTGCGCTGTTCATTTTCTCGCGGGCAATAACGGGGGAGGGCGCATACCCTTTTTCCCGACATGCCATAGCGGAAAACTTACGGGTGGATAGGATAGTAGCAGTTTTTCATAAATGTTCTTTTCTTCCTAATATAGCACCTGATCAAAACCAGCGGCCAGCGGTCTTACCTTTACCATTATTATTATTTTGGGTCTTCGATTTTTGGGCTAGTTCGGTCCTCTTTCTTCATTCAGTGAAGGATTAATGGTGTCTTCTTCGTGGCTACAAGTCCCAAGTTCCTTCGTGAACCGGTTGGGCCCAAGAGACCAATAAACATTAAGATTAAATCGTAACTGGACTGTACCTTACCCAGAATTATTTATTCAATTTTTCCAGCCCACTGGGCATACGAAAGAACATATATTCCTGACGTTTGACAGCCGTAGCAACGGAGTGATCCAGAAAACTACGCTGTTTCAAAATCGGCACTCACCATAGAGCCAGCCGATAGGATTTACCATCATCATCATTTTTACATATTGTAACATTTGTCTTAGCAACCAGATGCTTAGCAATACGGGAATTACTTTTCTCCTTTTGCAACTGTGAACGTCCAGAGCACGTCTTGCTTCAGTAACTATTCGCGGTGACACTTGTTTCATCCAGGGAAAATTAAACCACCAAATTTGGCGTCCACCTTGTAATTATTATTCGATATATAGGCTGGACTGGGGCCATATTTGGGCAACCCACCTGACAGTATAGGTTCAGGAACTATTGTAATTTTTTTCAAGGGATACCAACACCACGAGTGGGTAAGCGAGATTGTTTGTGGCCACGTATGAGAGTGAGAGAGAGAGAGAGAGAGAGAGAGAGAGAGAGAGAGAGAGAGAGAGAGGGGGAATATTTTCCTTTTGTTACAATCATTGTACTAACTTCTTTTTTTTATTTCGCTAAACTTGTGTACTTTACTGAGTAGTAATTTAGTGGGGAACTTGTTCTTCATAGTCTATTCTGTAACCTAGTGCTTATCTTTGACCTTTGGGTTATTAACTTCTTTTGGGATCCTTTCTCAACAAGGGGAGGGCACTTATTCGGTTATTTTCATATGTCTGTAAACATGATTTTATTGATTTCTCTATATGTTTTGATGTTGTAAAAAGTTTAATGATAATAAACAACAAAAAGAACTTAACTTTGTGTGTTGGTCAGACCCATACCCAATTAACCATAGTTTTTCACGTTTTGTGTGTCTTGTTGTCACATAATTGTGTGTGGGTGTGTTTAGTTAAACTTATCTTTCTAGAGATAAGGGGTTGAAAGATTGTCTTACACTAAAATATAGTCGTATAGATAGGCTGGACTAGAGAAACTATTCAGTCCAGAGACAGATCTTCTCCTTAACTATTCACTCGTGAAATCTATTTCTTACACCTTTATTCTCACATATTTACCACTATCACCTCAATGATTCTCTCAAGCGAAAACATTCCAAGAATATAATTTGAGAACCTTCTTCTGCCTTGCATGTCTGAATTGAATTATTTTCTTTAGTGGACTTGTCCATATTTTTTGTATTGTTTGTTCAAGTTTTTGTGGCTTAAACTCTCTAACAGGATGAGATAGCCAGGCCCCATTCCCACCACTCCTTAGTCGCTTTTTAGGTCTCGAATTAGTTTATTACACTGTTACCATTCTTTACGTGTTCCAGTCTCTGTAAAGATTGAAATATTTCCCCTTCCACGACTTCTGCGGGTTGTAAGCCCTTCCTTCATGAACAGTAAGTGACATTAATGTTTATGTGCAGTTCACACAATAATTAAACTGAATTTATAATGTAACTAAAAACGTTATTGAAAGTAATTAGATAAACCTTAAGTGTTGTCTGTAAATAACTTTACTGTACCAATGCATTGTTGTGTGCATTCGAATATACATAGTTTTTGTAAGTAGTAGTGATATGATAGTATTTGTAAGTAGTTGGGATAGAATTGTTTTTGTAAGCAGTGGTGATAGAATTGTTTCTGTAAGTAGTAGTGATAGAATAGTTTTTGTAAGTAGTGGTGATAGAATAGTATGTGTAAGTAGTGGTGATAGAATAGTATGTGTAAGTAGTGGTGATAGAATAGTATTTGTAAGTAGTGGTGATAGAATAGTATTTGTAAGTAGTGGTGATAGAATAGTATTTGTAAGTAGTGGTGATAGAATAGTATTTGTAAGTAGTGGTGATAGAATAGTATTTGTAAGTAGTGGTGATAGAATAGTATGTGTAAGTAGTAGTGCTAGAATAGTATTTGTAAGTAGTGGTGATAGAATAG